>CAUYTI010146106.1:0-14520 GCA_963575145.1 Galago senegalensis | reverse complement strand
ATGAGTTAGGGAAGTATCAGTGCTTACCATATTGGGGGTGGGGGAACCCCCAGATCAGAAGGTAAATAAAATGATTTTTATTTTCTAGCTTTCAAGGGAAATTAAACTATTGCGTGAATAAATAAACTGTTTAAAAATGTGAAAAAAAAAAAAAAGAAAAATGATTGGCAAGGTGCAGGAGCTCAAGCCTATAATCCTCATACTCTGTGAGGCCAAGGCAGGTGGATCGCCTGAGTTCAGGAGTTTGAGACCAGCCTGAACAAGAGTGAGTCCCCATCTCTACTAAAAATAGAATAAAAAACAAAACAAAACTATCCAGGCATTGTAGTAGGCATCTGTAGTCTCAGCAACTTGAGGGACTGAGGCAAGAGGAACTCTTGAGCCCAAGAGTTTGAAGTTGCTATGAGTTATGACACCACAACACTCTACCCAGAGCAATAGAGTGAGACTCTATCTCAAAAAAAAAAAAAAAAAAAAAAAAAAAGGCCATGGGCAGCACTTGTGGCTCAAAGGAGTAGGGCACTGGCCCCATATGCCGGAGGTGATGGGTTCAAACCCAGGCCCGGCCAAAAAAAAAAAACGCCAAATGATTGTAATAGACATTTCTCAAAAGAAGACATCACACATATGATCAACAAATGTATAGAAAATACTCACCATTACCAATCATCGGGGAAATGCAAGTCAAAACCACAATGTGATATCATCTTACCTAATTAAGATGGCAGTTATCAAAAGGGTAAAGAAGTAGCAAATGCTAGTAAAAATGCAGAGAAAAGTAAACCCTTATACACCACATGTGGACATGTAAATGAGTACAGCCACTATGGACAATAGTAGAGGTCCCTCAAGAAAGCTACAAATAGGCTGGGCACAGTGGCTCATTCCTATAATCCTAGCACTCTGAGAGGCCAAGGTGGGGGATTTCCTGAGCTCACAGGTTCGAGACTAGCCTGAGCAAGAACAAGATCCTGTCTCTAAAAATAGCCAGGCGTTGTGGCAGGCACCTATAGTCCCAGCTACTCAGGGGGCTGAGGCAAGAGAATCGCTTAAGCCCAAGAGTTTAAGGTTGCTGTGAGCTGTGATGTCACTGCACTCTACTGAGGGTGACATAGTGAGACTCTGTCTCAAAAAAAAGAAGAAATGAATTCATGGTGATAAAAATTAGTGTGCCTTCTAGAGGATATTGGAAAATATGATGTTTTTAAACAGAAAGAGGAAATACTTCATTATTCATTATCCTGGATTAAAAAAAAGTGTTTGCCGGAACTTACATTTCCGCATGCAAACCCAAAGCTTCAACATTAGTTGTCTTGCAGTGGTGGGTTTTCTTGAATCTTTGGGTCCTATTTGCAGTGCTCAATAGAATTCAAAATATTCAGTTTATTTTAAAGTGGAAACTGGAAAAAACAGGATGAGGCCTTTGGCTCTTTTCATTAACAAGGGCCAAGTTTCTTTTAACACTGCCAACTCAAGCAGACTTAGTGAGGCTTGTGCTGCAAGCTGCTGGTAACAGTGGCATTCAGTCCAAACTGGTAGTTGGGCCAAGGTCCACTTTGTCTCTGCACAGAGGGGAGCCCTTCAGAGCAAGTGAGGACTATTCTCTGCCATGCCGAGATTAATCTGTTGTGTGCTTGCTCATGTTTCTTATCTAGAATTCTGAAAGGAAGGTTGTTCCTTGTCCCAAAATGGCTAGTTCCAGTGTAGTTATTCATTATCTTGAAAACAGGAACATCTTCATGAGAAATCGTGACTGAGGGATGCAAGATTCAGTCAGGGCAGTGACGATGTGATCCCAACAGCAATAACTCTGCTATTTCCACTCCTGCCCACTATAGTCCATTGTTTGACTAGAAACAATTGGAGATCATAATATTTTATTTTCCTGATGGCTTTCCCTTGCACTTAAAACCCAAAGGCCCTACAAAGGCCTATACAGTCCTCCCAAATCTGGCCCCTGCCTGTGCATCTGACCCTGTCCCCCATCTTCTAGTTTCTTCAACAATAAATTGCAAAGAAAGAAAGAGCTGGACAAAGAACTACAGGTTTAAAGAAACTTAAGGGACCTATAAACCACATGCAGTGTGTAGATCCTGGTCGGCTTCTGAATTGAACAAAATAGCTGTAAAAAAATATGAGGCAATTGGAGCATCTTGAACATGGATCGGGTATTTGTATTAACGGTTGGCTTTTAAAAAGTGTTAATTTTTTAATAATTGTACTGTGATTATTTTTTAGAGTCTTTATCTTGTAGAGACACATTCTAGAATAAAGGTGAAATAATACAATATCTAAGATGCGCTTCAAAATAATTTAGTTGACAGAGGGAGGAGTGGGGAGTATAAATGAAATGAGGAAGTAATTCTAAGAAGACTGATAGTAAGTTTATTATTTTATGTATTTATGTATTTATTTATTTATTAGAGGCAGAGTCTTGCTCTGTCCTTAAGGTTGGAATGCAATGGCATGATTATAGCTCATTGAAGCCTCAAACTTGTAGGCTCTAGGGATCCTCCTGCCTCAACCTCCCAAGTAGCTGGGACTATAGGTATGCACCACTGCACACACCTAATTTTTCTTATTTTTGGTAGAGACAGAGTCTTACTCTGTTGCCCAGGCTAGTCTTAAACTCCTGACCTCGTGGGATCTTCCTCCCTCAGGCTCCTGAAGTCCTGGAATTATAGGCATCTGGCCAAGCTTGTTATACTATTTATACTGCGAGTTTATTATACTATGCTTTCTATTTCCCTTTGGGTCTGGACAGGACTCTCCTCCCAAAAGAAAGCATTTGAGCAATTGCCATCTGGAAAAACTCAATAAAAAAACAGTATCGGTTTGCACAATGGGTAAGGATCTTCGAATTTAAACTTTGTTGTTATTTATTTGCATTGGTTTAATTTTTGATTTAGCAATCCTGTTTCTATTCCAGCTGGATATTTAAAAACTTTTATAAGCATCTAAAACAAGTCTTTTTTTCTACTGAAAGGAGAAGGAAGTAAGGCTGTAACTTATTTAATTTTCACCTTTGTTTTGTTTTGTTTGTTTGTTTGTCTCACTCTGTTGCCCTAGGCTAGAGTGCCCTGGCATCATATATCACAGCAACCTCACAGCAACCTTAAACTCTTGGGCTCAAGTGAGCCTCTTGCCTCAGTCTCCCAAGTAGCTGTGACTATTGACACCCACCACCACACCCAGCAAATCTTTTATTTTTAGTAGAGATTGGTCTCACTCTTGCTCAGGCTGGTCTCAAACTCCAGAGCTCAAGCAATCCACCCACCTCGGCCTCCCAGGGTGCTAGGATTACAGGAGTGAACCATCACACCAGGCCCCTAATGTTCATCTTTGTATCACCAATGCTTACTTAAATAACTTGTTAAATAATAATACCTTATTATTCCTTGAAAAAAATTTCTCAGCCTCCCGCCATGTATTAATGAAAGCCATTGTCATATGACCACCTAAGGCATCAGTTCTCAACCTGTAGGTTGCCACCCACAGGAATTGTATTAAAGGGCTGCAGCATTAGGAAGGTTGAGAACCACTGACCCAAGGGAAGTATTGGATCCAGAGGGGAATGTACTTTTTAAAGGCCTGGTGGTTGAAGAAACTTGGTGTATTGAGAAACAGGAAAAAGCACTTTTGGTTAAAATGTAGTATGCGAGTTAATTATACAATTTGGTCATTTTTGTCATACCCAACTAAGTCAGAGCCCAGAGGCTAGGGGGGGGACACACTTGGGGTGCATAGTGCCAGCTCTCAAAATTAAATTTTCTATAAGCCCAGCTGCTCAAGCAGCCTGCTGTAACCCTAAGACCAGTTTTGCCTAGTAACTGCTGAAAGACATGTGGAAGGGGTTCTTACTAATCAGCTATCTAACAGAGGAAAATAAACTATTACATGGGAAGTAAAAGAAATAAACTCACGGCACATAATTGCCCCTCCAAAGAGAAGACTCACCACACAACTACCCCCTTTGTTTGGTTTAATTGAAACACCTGTGTCCTAGCTCGTTCTCTCTTAAGACTTTATTTTCTCAGCCTCGACAAGCCCAAAGTGGGCAGTAGGGGTTTAGGAACTCCCTGCTCCAACTCCCCCGCTGCCGCTCTTGCCTCTTGCCAGCACCAGATTCCAAGGGCTCAGATAAGCTGGAAAGAACAAGAACACCTGCAACCACTTGGCACTTTTATCAGTCTGCTAAAGCAGAGGGAGAAACCCATTTTGCTCTTCAAAACACTAGCTTTTCCTCAAGTGCCCAGCATTTTCATTCCTTCCTCTATCTGCGCTGTGACCACTCCCTCCCTCCCTTCTTCTCTCTCTCTCTCTCTCTGTCGCTCTTTCTTCTTTCTCTCTCTCTTTTTCTCTATCTCTGTCATTCTTTCTCAGGAAAATAAATAAACTTTGTATTTATTTCTCTCCTAATCACTGTGTGAAAACCTAGTAATTCTTCCCCTAACAACTCACCACGACTCAAAGACTGGTTCCTACCACTACCGCTCACTGAGCAGAGCTTGGCAGCTCCAAAAGCTTCTCAGTGCCAATGAGATGTCTTTCAAAATAATAGGTTATGAATGCAGGAAGCACTGCATGGAAGAAAAAAAATAATGGGTTATATTTGTCTTTCTAATAAAACTTCCAGCCTTCCCTTTGTTCTTCAGGCGTACTGAAGACCACCCCATCTATGTGTCTGTGCCCCAAATTGCAATTCTGTGATTCCCAAACAAAACAGTTCAGGTATAACTGGCTCTATAAACAAATTCCAATGACTTCTACATGTATTATTTTTTTTTTAATTGAGACAGAGTCTTACTTTGTTTCCCCAGGCTAGAATGCTAGTGGTGTCATAGCTCACAGCAACCTCAAACTCTTGGATTTACTTGATCCTATTGCCTCAGCCTCCAGAACAGGTGAGACTACAGGCGTCCGCCCCAACTCCTGGCTATTTTTAGAGCTGGAGTCTTGCTCTTGCTTGGGCTGGTCTCAAACTCCAACTCAGGTAACTTATCCGCCTCATTCTTCCTTAGTGCTGAAATCACAGGTATGAGGCCCCACATCTAGCCACCTCTACGTGTTTTTTTTCCTATATACGTTTTTTATAATTCTCTGCCTTAATTAACTACTTGACCTTTCGAGACTTGAGATTCTACAGGCATCTTCCTGATGCCAAGATTTACCTCTCCCCAGCCTCCCCTTGTTAGCTACACAGTGGTCTTTCCCAAGGCACGTGACCCCTCCTATAAGAGCCCACGATCTCCATTGGTCAGAGAGAGATAGACTTGAGACAGCTTCTCCTGTTCCTCTAACAAGACGTCTGTAATATTAAAAATTTCTTTCTTCCTTGGCAAGGCACATTGTCTCAATAATTGGATCTTTGCGCAACAGGTAACTGGAGCTAGGCTGGAACCCCCTTGTGGTTTGAGGACACAGAGATTCCTTTCAGTATTGTATTTTGACATAGACAGAAGTGACAGCATGGGAGAGAAGTTGAGGAGGGGGTCATATGTGTATCCAGGGGCCAGATCCTACTGGGCCTTATAGACCATTGTAAGGAATTCATGTTTTAAATGCCACAGAAAGTCATCAGGGAAATAACATATCATGATCTCTCTCTCCTTTGTAGCCTCATCCTCATTCTTGATACAATGGAGACCATGGATTGTAGTCAGGATGAGAGGGGAACAGGCAGAGCTGTTGCTGTCTCTGGTACTTAGCACTGCCCTGGATCTGTGTCCTTCAGTTCTGGCTTCACATGACGATTATCTTGTTCTCAAAATAAATATGAGTGATATTGAAGATTATAATAGATAACAGGGGACTTAAGAAGGCTTCATCATCTGTAACACAAAATTCGCGGGTGAGGCTCGGCGCCTGTGGCTCAAGCAGCTAAGGCGCCAGCCACATACACCTAAGGTGGCGGGTTTGAATCCCCAGCCCCGCCCCGCCAAACAACAATGATGGCTGCAACCAAAAAATGGCCAGGTGTTGTGGCGGGCGCCTGTAGTCCCAGCTACTTGGGAGGCTGAGGCAGGAGACTCGTTTGAGCCCAGGAGTTGGAGATTGCTGTGAGTGTGATGCCATGGCACTCTACCCAGGGGGACAGCTTGAGGCTCCGTCTCAAAAAAAAAAAAAGTTTAACATTATAAAATTAACAAAAATAATATAAGACGCATGTCCTGACAAAATAGTCACATGGCAGTCGAAAACCATATATTCCCTTCCTGTTCTCCCGTGTTCCCTAGCTTGTTGTGTGTTCTTTCCAAAAATCGGGGCTTTTTAAAAACACCACAGGATGCAGGACAAATTGTTAAAAATCAGGACTGTCCTGCCAAAAGCGGGACATCTGGTCACCTTACTGGGGGGAGGGACTACTTGTTTGTTCCAGACAGTTTGGCTCCTTCTGAGTTAATTGTCCTTGCCTAGAAGCAAGGGAGAGAGCCAGTCTCCTTCTGATACCTTGCCCAGGAGGGGAGTAGAGAGTTGACATTAGCCTTTTCATTTCCAAATGGAGTTACATTAACCTTTTCAGCAGCCAAAAACCGCATATTCCCTTCCCATTCTCCCGCTGTTCCCTAGCTTGTCATGCATTCTTTCCAAAAATTGGGACTTTTAAAAAATGCTGCGGGATGCTGGACACATTGTTAAAAATTGAGACTGTCCCGCCAAAAGTGGGATGTCTTAGATTTAATAAATCTAAGGGCCACCTTAGATTTAATAAAAAATAATTAATTATAAAAAAAATAAAGCTGACTTTGTGCTTTGGTGCTGGCTGCAGCCATCAGCTCAGTCAGACCTTCCGACCCCATCTTTTGTCTCTGTGTCTTCTCTTGTGCTATATTTTTCTCAGTCCCCACCAATTCCACTCTGGTTTGCTCCCCTTCCCTGCGCTGGTTCGTGACAGGTCTTGAATTCTTGAGCTCAGGAGATCCACCTGCCTTGGCCTCACAGAGTGCTAGAATTACAGGCATGAGCCACCACGCTTGGGCCCCCAACATAATTTTATTTTACTGTTCCTTCAGTATTTTTTGTGTCTGTGTTTGATTAGTTTTTGGTTTTTTGTCAATGGCACCCCACAGGTGGGAGACATTTGCATTGCAGGCAGGTTTCACTTGAGCCATCCAATACTGACTCACACAGCTATATTTTTAAAATTTGTTGTCAACATTTAAAAATTGGGAGATATCAAATAAAAAAATAGAATAACTTCTTTTAATAAATCAGGATATTTAACAACATTGACTCCAAACTCTGGTGGGCCAAGGAGTATTCCCTTCAGACAGGGCACACCCTCTGACGCTCAGCAGGCCCCACGCCCTCCCCAACCTTGTCCAAGCCCCAACCCCAACCCCAACCCATCTCCTCCCTGCAGGATTGTGTCTCAAGCTCAGCCCACTTCGCCTATTGCCCTCCTCATGGGCATTTGAATTCTGGTGATGCTGTGAAGAAGGTGGCAAGAATCATCAGAAATTCTTCCTAAATCAAGGGAGGGGTTATGTGTTTAACAGAAAAGGATTTCTGAACCAAATCAATAAATTGTCATTTTGGCTAGCTAAACTCCTCAGGGGACAAATGGTACACCCCCCCAAATACAGTTAGTGTTCATTAGGAAGAAGGCCATCAAATCAGTCCCTTTCTAATGACATAAGAAAAGATTGGGGAAAATATGATACAAAACGGACAGAGAGCTCAGCTCCAGGAACAGAGAACATTACCTTGCAGTGAAGAGTCATGATAAATTGTGCAAATGAGATGAGAACTCAAACAATCCAACCACTCAGAAGAAAACAAATTGTGAAAAGACAGGAGAGTCGGAGCAACCTAAGAACATTATACATTTCTCAGGACGGCCTCACAGGAGTTCCTTAGGCCTGAGGATGGTGTGCCTATCATCATCAGCTACAGAGAGTAACTTTTTGTTTATGAGTCTTCTTTTTTGTTGCTACCATCTTCTAAGATGTCAGAATACTCGTAAGTGCTACTAGAGGCCACGTTCCCAGGGAGTAGTGCGTCAGACATTTCTTCCTCCATGGCAGTTAACTTTTGCCTATAAAAGGAAAGAAGAATATGTATCACCATAGACTCAAAAGGTAGAAAGGGCTTAGGATGTTTGGGTGGTGGGGGAGAAATATGGTTTTATTCCTTTATCAGGGGTAGCCTCACTCATCACTTGCAGTGGTTTTGAATTTAGTGAGACATGGTATTTGGGTGACCAAATTCCCATATGAGGAACTTTCTACTAAAGTTTTGTGCAATGAACAACTTTCCTTTATTAAAATATAGACCAAAATTTATTTTAGTGATTTAAGAAGCATCTTCAGGTAAGGGTATCATTTCTGATCTGCAATTGGTTTCTTTTTTTGGAGACAGAGGCTCACTTTGTCACCCCTGGTAGAGTGCCCTGGTGTAGCGCACAACAACCTCAAATTCTTGAGTTCAAACGATTCTTTTGCCTCAGCCTCCTGAGTAGATGGGGCTATGGGGACCTGCCACAATGCCTAGCTATTTTTAGAGATGGGGTCTCATTGTAGCTCAGGTTGGTCTTGAACTCATGAGCTCAGGCAATCCACCGAGCTCGGCATCCCAGAGTGCTGGGTTTACAAATGTGAGCCACCACACCTGGCCTTGCACTTGGTTTCCACAGAAACCAGAACCTGCACCTAAGGGTAAATCTCTGAACTCAGGATTTAAAAACGACCTTCAGTCATAGAACTGAATAAACTCAGAAACTGGCAGATAAATTTCCTGTGTCATTTGCATATAAACAGAGAAATAGGTAAGGGACAGAAGTCTAGACACATCCCAGCTCTACTTCGAATGAGCTGTCTGGCCTCTGAAAACTGTCTCTGCCCAGACTCAGAGTGACATACCCTCCTCTGGGAAGCGCCTGTGCCTGACAACACCAGGGAGCCCCTGCCATCTTCTAACCTCCTCCTCACTCCCACGCCTCCCGCTCCTCAGGAGAACTTAGCCACATCTTTCTGAGCAGCAGTATCCACACCTTAGATAGTTGTTTTCTTCTGTCAGCGTCTGTATGGTGGACTTATACTTTTCCTCAGCTTCAGCAAGCTTGGTCTGGAATATTTTCTCCAGATTTCCTACCGAAGCTTTCTGAAAGATAAAACTTTTAATAGCTGTCTGCTCAAACTCAAACATCCAGGGCAGAGCTACCCCCATGCCCACTCCAGCCAGGACTCACCTCTCTCTGGAGTTCCAGATGGACATGGTAGAGGTTTGTGTTGAGTGACTCTAGGATAAGAGCTTGTGCATGCAACTCTTCCTCTATGACCTGTGTAAGAAATTGTTTCAAGACACCATCCCGAGGTCTACCTATTTAACGTCTTCTCCAGGGCGCCCGGCTAGAATGCAAAGCAGCAACTTTAGCTACTTCCTCCTGTCCACTGGAAGCCAGTCAGTCCCCACGCCCTGTTAGTTCTATCCCCTCTCCTTCTCCCCCACTGGACCCTTCTCTTGAGCCTCACTGTCACTCCGCCGAGCCGGCCCCCACCAGAGCCCATGTGTGTTGTTATGGCTCTCCACTATTCACTCACTGTTCAAGTCTTTATTAAATACCTGCTACTGATTCCAGTTAAAAGACACCCTGGAGAAGGCAAAATTATAGAGATATTAAAATGATAAATGGTTGTCAGGAAGTTGGGACAGGAAGCAAGGGAAGGATGGGAGACAGAGGCCATTTTTAGAGCCGTAAAACTATTCTGTATGATACTGTAGTGGTGGGTTCATGGCATGAGGTATTAGGTAAAACCCACAGAATGGACAGCACAAGGAGTGAACCCCATGCAGACTGTTAACCTGTGGTTAATCATGAGGCATCAGTATTGGCTCCTCACCTCGCTAATGTAAGATGTAACAATAGTGGAAACTCTGTGTGTGTGTGTGGGGGGGATATGGGAACTCTGCACTTTCTATTCAATTTCTCTATACAACCTAAACATGCTTTAAAAATAGATTATTTGTTGAAAAAAAAAACAACCCACTACTAAAGGATGAAGAGGAGCTTGTGCAAAGGTGCTCAGAGGCAAAGTTCTCAGTAGGTTTGAGGCCCTGCAGGACACCAGCATGGCTAGAATAGAGACAGGGGGCAGGAGAGTGGGCCAAGGAGAGGACAAGGCTGGTATAGAGACAGCAGGAAGGAGAGGGGGCCAAGGTGAGAAGACCCTGAGAGGCCAGGCCACCTGGGAACAATGGCATGCCATCAGGGGTACCTGCACTAACCTCACTGCTCTGTGGAGAATGGATTAGGGGGGCAGGAGGGGGAGTAAGGGGGCTCAGGAGGGGCTGCAACGGTAGTACAGGCAAGGAATAATGGACCAGGGTAAGGCGGCAACAGCATGGGGGTGCAGAGGACAAAGCTGGAATATGCTGTAGAGGACAGGCTGACACTGATGGGTCAGATATGGAAGAGTGACAGGAAGGAAGAAATCAGGGATGACTGTAGGTCTGGGTTTGAATGGCTGAGGTAACTGACAAATGTGGGGCTCAAATCTCTGGTGGAAAATCAAGAGTGTGGAGTTCACATGTAAATTTTGAGATGTCTGTGAGTCCCCTATATGGAAATGTCAAGTGGGCAGCTGGTATGCACAAGCCTGAGGCTCAGAGGGGAGGGGAGGCTGGAGCATCGACCTGAGTGATTGGCACAGAGATGGCTTTTCTGTCTACATGGACAAACAAATGCACCTAGGGAGAACGGGGAGATGAAGAAGAGAAGTGGGGGCTGGGCACGGGGGCTCATGCCTGCAATCCTAGCTGTCTGGGACGCCGAGGTGGGGGGATTGCTTGAGCTCAGGAGTTTGACACCAGCTTGAGCCAGAGTCAGACCCACCTCTACTAAAGACAGAAAAACTAGCAAGGCATTGGGGCAGGTGCCTGTAGTCCCAGCTACTCAGGAGGCTGAGGCAGGAGGATTCTTAAGCCAAAGAGTTTGAGGTTTCTGTGAGCTATGACACTGTGAGGCTCTACCCAGGACTCAAAAAAAAAAAAAAGAAGTAGGGTCCAGGACTTGGGATTAGGTGGATGGGAGGACCTCTCAAAGGATATTGAGAAAGTGTGGCCAAGGAAGTAACCCCTGAAGCCTATAAAATCCAAGAGAGGTGGGTGTTTGAAGGAAAAAGTGATAAGCCACACCCGATACTGCCACTGTCAGCTGAGGGGAGGTGTTCCCTGGATTCAGCAACTTGAAAGTTACGGTGATTTTAACAAGAGCAGCTTCCATAGATAGAGTGGGAGCAGAAGCCAGATTGAGGGTAAAGGGGAGGTGACCCTTCTAACAGGTCCCCCTCCTATCATTTTCCCTCTTCAGACTCTGCCCTCTGTATTGCTGCCAGAGTTCTTCTCCCAAGTGACACTCTCCTCCTTGAAAACCTCCACTGGCTTCCCACTGACTACAGAATTTTTTTCTTTTTTGAAACAGAGTCTCACTCTGTCTCCCTAAGTAGCGTGCCATGGCTTCACACCTCCCAGCAACCTCAAACTTGGGCTCAAGTGATCCTCTTGCCTCAGCCTCCTGGAGCATCTGGGATCACAGGCACCTGCCACAATGCCAGCCTAGTTTTTCTATTTTTGATAAAGATGGGGGCAGGGGAAGTGGGTATGTCTCGCTCTTGTTGAGGCTGGTCTCCAACTCCTGAACTTAAGCACTCCTCCCACCTCAGCGTCTCAGAGTGCTGGGATTACAGGTGTGAGCCACTGCCGACCCCCCAGCCCTGACTGCAGACTTCTGGTGATGATGAATGGGGCTAATGAAGGCCCTGAAGGCCTTGCAGGTGCAGTGTTAAACAAAAAACAAAAAGACTTCTTTGCCCATCTCTATGGGTAAACTGGATGCTGGGTTTGTTTCCTGTTCTGTTTTGGAAAGCTATGGAAAGGTGGAATGCCAGTAGGCAACATTGCTTGGAGTAGTGACCCCATTGCTTGGAGTTGGTGAGCAGCAGCTGCACTGTGAGGGCAATGAGGGGAACACCAGCCCCTGGTAGGTAGGGATGGCTGTGGACTTCCCCGGGGGCAGGGACTCTTGTAACTGGGCATGACCTGGAAGATGTGCATGTGGATCTGTTATGACAGTGGTCTCCCACCTTTCTGGCACCAGGGACCAGTTTTATGGAAGACAATTTTTCCACAGACTGGGGATGGGAGCAGAGGTCTGAGAGGAGGTGGAGCTCGGGCAGTGATTCAAGCAATGGGGAGCAGCTATAAATACAGATCAAGTTCTGCTCACCTCCTGATGTGGCCTCAGACTGGTACTGGTCTGCTGCCCCATGTTTGGGGATCACAGTGTTACAAAGATATTTGGCAAGAGCCTTCTAAGCCAGGATAGCTCCTGCACCCACATCCTCCCCAAGCTATTCCATGGAGGGCCCCATTAGACTAGCCCTGAACCACTGGGAACTCCTGTGATGCTCCCACCAAAGAGAAATCTCCTGATTCTGCCCCTCCCCCACAGGCTGTGCTTCCTGCCTCATAGCCTTCCGGGTGAATCTAGCACAGAGAGGACCTGTGGCCCCTCATGAGTGTGAGATTCTAATTGTAACTAAGAGCATCTTAGCTGCAGCCCCTAAGCTACCTTTCCTAATCTGCCCTGCTGTTCTTTCCATACACCAGGTCCTTTCATTATGTCACCACCCTTTCTCTCAGGTGGGAACATCATCTTTGCCCTGTCCACATTCTGAGATTCAGAAATACTCCTCACCTGTCAAAACCAGCTGAAAGGCCATGTGGAAACCTTCCTGAGTCCATCGCTCACTCCACCAGCTACAGTAATAGTTCTTTCCTCTGGCAGAATTAAATTGTGCTTCTATTTTACCATAAACATCTCTGTTTTCCCCCACTTACGACCTTTGTAGTACTCATAATCAGCACCTAGTCAGTGCCAGATGCATCTGTGAGGTGCATAAGAGGCTAAAAAAAACGTGAACTAGATGAGTCTGTTACCAGGTGTCAGCCCCACTTAACTCCTCAGAGCCCTAGAGCTCTTCCCGTGCGATGAGCACCCTTTCCAAGCAGTGGGGCAGTGCCATGATGTATGGCAATTGCATTGTGCGAGCACTATGCCAGGTCATCCTGCATTCTTTCACTCATTTATTCATTCAAAAAATTGACTACTGGGCAGCACCTGTGGCTCAAAGGAGTAGGGTGCTGGCCCCATATGCTGGAGGTGGTGGGTTCAAACCCAGCTCCAGCCAAAAACTGCAAAAAAAAAAAAAAAAAGAAATTGACTACCATTTACTGAATGCCTGGCATATGTCAGGCACTGTTCTAGGATCTGGGGAGTAATGCTAAAGAAAACAGGAAAACGTCCTTGCCTTTCTTGAGTTTATCAGTGTGGAAGATAATAAATCTGTGTAAAAAAATACAAGAGGGAAAAAGCAGCAGCATGGCAGGGGGCTGAGCCCTTAAATAGAGGGACTCTTGAGAAGGTGGCATTTGAGTAAGGACCAGAAGGAGGAAAGGAAGTTAGTCATGCGGATATCTGGGAAAGAGCTTTCCAGGAAGAGAGAATATCAAGAACACAGACAAGAATGCAGAACAGCCTGCCCCTAGGCAGAAGCATCTTGGCCTGTTATTAGAAAGAACAAGGAGGCCCGGGCCTCTGGGGCAGAGCCATGGAGGGAAGAAAGAGAAGACCAGGTTGGGGGAAAGAACCATTAGTAAGGAGCAGGTGGAACAATCCCTGGAGCCAACACAGAGCTGGGAATAGTTCAGTAGTCCCACCAGCCATTGTAGATAAAACCCCAATACAGAGGGCATTGCCTGGATACTCAGAAGGGCATGACCTCAGTAGTGGGAAAGATTAGCTCTACTCTAAAGACTACTTTAATTCTGCCTAACAAAGCTTAAAGCAAAGCTTGAAAGGCTCGAACTGTTTCCAAGTAACTCCCTCCTAGGGCAAAGCTCAGGAATAGTTAAAGAAATATAAAAATTTTAAGCACCCAACAAGGTACACTTTGCAATGGTTGGCATCCAATCAAAAATTACTAGACATTACTAAACAAGAAAATATGACCAGCTATGAGGAGAAACATCAACGAATAGAAACAGACCCAGACAGAATTAGTAGATGGGCTCATTGAAACAATTACTGTGATATTCTGGGTCTAGCTGGCTCCTAAGGCCATTTCTTTAGCTTGTAGGACATCAAGCTGCTTGCCCGTCAGACAGAAGTCCTGCCTGGACTCTAAGATATTAACACTTTATAATGCCTTCGTAATGAGTAATCTTTCCCCAAACATGTCATTCTGGATACAAATTAAATTCCAGTGAAGGAAGAACCACGAGTCATTTTGCGGGTCCGACAGCTCTTCTCTTCAGCTGTCTCCCACGAAGTGCTACCATTTGTCCCGGAAGCACGGAGCTCCTTGAGGAAGCTGTTGTTTGTGACCTAAACTCAGAGTTTCGTTTGTTTATTTGTTTGTTTTTTGCAGTTTTTGGCTGGGGCTGGGTTTGAACCCACCACTCTGGGAGATGGGGCCGGCGCCCTACTCCTTTGAGCCACAGGTGCTGTCCTAAACTCAG
>CAUYTI010146104.1:0-14400 GCA_963575145.1 Galago senegalensis | reverse complement strand
ACAGGCGCCCGCCACAACGCCCGGCTATTTTTTGGTTGCAGCCGTCATTGTTGTTTGGCGGGTCTGGGCTGGGGATTCGAACCCGCCACCTTAGGTGTACGTGGCTGGCGCCTTAGCCGGTTGAGCTATAGGCACTGAGCCACTTTTATTTATCTTTTCAAGGAACTATCTTTTTTCTTTCACTGGCATTTTATATGTTTTTTGTTTGTTGTCCCTTTAATTTAGTTCTGCTCTGACCTTTGTTATTTGTCTTCTTTTGCTAGTTTTGGTTTTTTTCTCTTCCTTTTCTAATACCTTGAGATGTGATATTAACTTGTTAATTTGTGATATTTCTGACTTTTTGATGTGGGTATTTAGGGCTATACATTTTCCCCGTAGGAACATTTTTGCTGAATGCTATAGATTTGGATAGCTTGTGTCCCATTTGTCATTCAATCAAGGAATCTTTTTATTTCCTTTCAAATTTTATTATTGAGTCAGTAATCATTTAGCAGCAGGTTGTTTAATTTTATACTTTGTGTAAAATTGAGCATTACAATCGAATTGATTTCTAGTTTATTCTGTTATGGCCTTATGGTAATATTTTGATTTTTTAAAATTTGATGCATTTTACTTTGTATGTCAGCTGTTGCTCATGTCCAGCTGCTTGTAGAATTTTCTTCATATTGAAAAGGAAATATTTGGCTATGTTGATTATTGTGTGTCTTGGGAATATTTCTTTTGCTATGAATCTTTCCAGTGTTCAAGAATCATGTTGTATCTGGATGTCTGGATCTCTGGTGATATCAATGACATTTTCCCCAATAATACATTTGAATAGATTTTCCACACCTTTAGCTCTTTTCATTCAAAAATATCTATAATTCATGTGTTAGTTCACTTTGGGTAATCCTGTATTTGTCTAAGTGATTGATCTGCCTTTTTTGTTCTCTTCTCTGACTCTTTAAATGACTGGGTTAGCTTGAGAGCTTTGGCTTCAAGTTCTGAGATTCTTTTTTCTCTCTAAACAATAGGTTTAACCTATTGTTGAAGGTTTCTGCTGTGTTTTGAATGATTCTTTCATTTATTTAAGTTCTACTATACTCTTCCTTAATTGTCTACCTCTTTAGTGATGTTTTCATTACTTTCCTGGGATTTATTTGGGTTTTTTTTTTTCTTTTTTGGTGTTTTTAGCTCTCTCTTTAGTTTCATGCATCTTATTTACCATCCATATTCTATATTCCATTTCTGTAATTTTGACAATTTACTTCTGGTTGTAGTTCACAACTGTATCTCCATTGAGAATCTTTGTGGGTATGAAGCCTTTTTTTTTTTTTTCATGTTGCCAGGGTTTTTTGCTTTTTTTTTTTTTCCCCTCATCTGTAACCTCTTTTTTCCACTCACGGCTAATAGATTTGTAGGCCACTTATTCTTTGCTGGGAACTCTTCTACTGAATTAATATAAGGGGAGGTACCTAGGTGGTACTATTTTACTATTGTGGAATGTTGCTACAGTAGGGGAAGGGCATGTGTAGTAGAAGCCTGTGATGCAGCTACTGTGAATGCCACTGCTCAAGACTATGCTGGCTGATCTTTTTCCAGGTGTTAGGTATTTTGGCAAATAGTTGTAGGAACTTTGATTTGGGCGGTGGATTACTCTCTCCAAAGAGGCTGGTGTTGTGCCCCCCCCATAAAGGTGACAATGGCAGCTGTGTGGGGCTGTCTAAGCAGTGGTCATGTATTTCTTCTGGGCTGTGGGAATTTGCTCAATGCAGGTCTCAGTGTACTGGCAGGTTGAGGCTGAGGGTTCCCTGGCAGTGCATTGGAATTTAGAGCAATTCTGCCAACTCTGCTGTGGTGGTGAGGCCTCTGAGGTGAGGGATCCAGATGCAATGCTGGAATATCAAGTATGGTGTGTCTCAGGCCTGGTGGAAGCTCTGGAATTACAGAGGCAGAGCCTCCAACTATGGAATGAGCATCTCAAAGCCAATGCAATGAAGAAACCAAAAACAGGGATTCTGACCTGGGCCTCAGAGCTAGTAGCATGGCCTTGCAGTTGGCAGGTTGATTCCCACCGGGAGGTCTGAGTCAGGGTTGAGCAGGTGGTGGGTTGTTTCACAGGCTTGGTGACTATGTGGATTCTAGGTCCATGTGGGTAGAGGTTAGTTACAGTGGCCCAGGGAACACAGAATTCTCCCTCCCCCAGAACCCACTGAGTCAGTACCCAAAGCCACACAGGTGAAAGCCTGTAGCTTTCCAGTCAACTTTTGTGCTTTGATCCTATTGCATTGTACAGGAGATTTTCTTGTCTTCCAGCACAGAATACAGCTTAGAGGAACCTCTGTTTAGTCTTCTCATTCCTAATTCCAGTGAAGGTGGTGTGAAGGCCACCACTGAAAAACTCAGTGTTGTGCCGCCCTGGCACCATGCACGTGAAAGCACAGGATAGCTTTAATTGCAGAAAGCTGTAATGTACTGCCATCCAATCCCTGCCATGCCTGTTATTCAGTGTATTGAGTCCACAAAGACTTTTGGGAGGTCCATATTCTGTGAAGGTAGAGGCTTGTAGGCAGAGGGAGCCCTCTCACAACTTGGCCACAGTGCCTGTGGTGTGTAATAACACAATGCTTTCTTTATCTTCCTAATCTTCCCAACTTGTGGAAGGCTCCCCAAAATTATCTTCAATTTTTTTGAATGTATCACTGAGTTATTCTCCTTTACTCTAAGTGTCACACATTGTTTCTTTAGAACTTCAAATTACTCCTTTTAAGAAGAGCTATCTTTAAGTAAGCATCTGCTTACAATTTATAGTATTTTCCTTGAGTGTGACATGCTCATGGGCTGCTTCCACTTTGCCAACTTTCTCTGTACCCAACTTTCTCTGTACTTTTTGAATCAATTATTTTGTAAACCTGATATGATTATGTTTCAGCTGGTATCTTTCTCTTTGATCCCACAAGTACCAAGCTTCTCTTGAGGTTTCCTGTTGATGATGACTTGAGGACAGTCTTCCAGTATCAGCAGCCTGACCGACACCAGCTCCCACTGGTGGCCATGAGGGTAACTTTCCACAGGTGGAGAGGTGCACTGGTAACTGGATTCATGCTAGCTGTCTTCCTGGAGATGGTGGTGTGTCCTGATTCTGGCATCACGAGGTGGCAATGGTAGTGTGCAATTGTGGTTCATGGCTGGAGCCAGGGTTTGGTGGCAGGCAGCCTCATGTGGTTCGACTGGATTGTTCAGCATTGCATCCACCCTGCAGACTGGAGCCCCCAAGACACTGGCAGCAGCCATCCTGACAGGCTCCAAGCCTTTTAGGGTTTGATTTTTAGTGAAATTTTGCTCCTTATTCTTCTGTTCTGCAACTTCTTCCCATGGAATCTCCAGTATGTTCTGGCACTTGTCCCTCAGAATTACACCTGAGCCCAGTTTTTTGTCAACTAAAGCTTATCCTTTTTTCAGAGACAGTTTGACAACTGCTGTCTCTAATCAGCTATGTTGCTCATAGTCCCTTCATTTAATTTTATTGTCAAATAACATTACACTTTATGAATACACTACATTTTGCTTATTCATTCATCAGTTGAATAACATTTGCATTGTTTCTACTTTGAGCTGTTATAAATAATGCTGCTATAAAGGTATTTTCATTTTTCTTGAGTTTATACATAGGAGTGAAATCATTGTATCACATATCATCTGGTAACTTTGTATTTAAATATGAAGAACTGCCAAATATTTTTCAACATGGCTGCACAATTTTATGTAACCATGAGCAATGTGTGAGGGATCTAAATTCTTCACATCATCACAGAAACTTGTTTGTGAATTTTTTTGATTATATTCCCCTTAATGATTGTGAAAAGATATTTTATTGTGGTTTTTATTTTTACTTCTCTAATAACCAATAACTTTTCAACTGTTTATTGGTCATTTTTATATCTTCTTTGTAGAACCTCTGTATATTTACTTATAAAAGGTATCAATGTATAGTTTTCTGTACTTCTTATTTCTTTATGTAATTCCAAGACCAATACTGGACTAAAAAAAATAACTGAATAAATATTTCTTTCTCTTCTACATTTTGTGAAAATTTGTGAAGGACTGGCAGTAATTATTTAATTGTTTACTAGAACACAAAATTGAAGTTATCTTATGTAATTTCCTTTATAAGGAAAGTTGATACTAACTCAACTTTTTAACTTGTCTATTGGGTAAATCTTGTCAGTCTTCTTTACTTGTCCACCATAACCCTGTCCAATTTTTTTTTTATTTTTCCTTGAAACAGTTTTGGTGATTTTTGTCATCTCAAGAGTTTGTCCATGTTATATAGGTTGTTTAGTTTTTGGTTTATAATTGTTTAATGTATTCTCTTCTAATGTTTTTTTTTTTTCTCTAAGTGATAGCTTTCTTTTGCTTCTGATTTTAGCATTTTGAGTCCCCACTCTTTTTTTCTTGGTCAATCTAACTAAAGATTTTTCATCTTTGTATTTTCAAAGGCCCATGTTTCATTTCTTTGATTTTCTCTGTGTTTTTCTTTCTAATCTCTATTTCACTTAATTCCACTCTAATCTTTATTTATCTTTATTTAGTTTGGTATCATTTTTTAGTTTCCTAATGTGGAATGTAAGTTTATTGCTTTAATGTCTACCTTTTACCATGTAGGAATTGATTTACAACTAAAAAGTTGGCATACCACAACCTTTACAATGCGTCTCACACTTTGGTATATTGTGTTTTTCCTGCTATAAACCTTAAATTATATATTTTTATTTTCCCTCATGATTTCTTTTTTCTTTTTCCTTTTACCTCGAATAATTATTATTTTTCTTTATTAAAATTAAATGTTGGAAATAATTTTATTTTTTATTTTTTTTTAAATTTTTATTGATTGATTGATTGATTGATTTTTTGTTAAATCATACCTGTGTACATTAATACTATCATGGGGTACAATGTGTTGCTTCTATATACAATTTGAATACTTCCATCCAACTGATAAACATAGCTTTCATGTCATTTTCTTAGTTCTTGTGCTAAGACATTTATATTCTACAATTAGAAAGATTCACATGTATCCTTTCAGGATAAACCATAGGTGTGATCCCACCAATCACCCTCTCTACCCCATCGTCCCACATCCTCTCCCCTCTCTTTCTCCTTTCCCCATATTCCTGGGCTATAGTTGGGTTATAACTTTCTTATGAAAGCTATAAACTAGTTTCATAATAGGATTGAGTACATTGGATACTTTCTCTTCCATTCTTGAGATACTTTGCTAAGAAGAATGTTTTCCACCTCCATCCATGTAAACATGAAGGAGGTAAAGTCTCCATCTTTAAGGCTGCATAGTATTCCATGGTGTACATATACTACAATTTATTTATCCATTCATGGGTCGATGGGCACTTGGGCTTCTTCCATGACCTAGCAATTATGAATTGGTCTGCAATGAACATTCTGGTACAAATATCTTTATTGTAGTGTGATTTTTGGTCTTCTCGATATATACCTAGTAGAGGAATTATAGGATCAAATGGCAGGTCTATTTTTAGTTTTCTAAGTGTTCTCCAGATGATTTTCCAAAAGGGACGTATTAGTTTGCAATCCCACCAACAGCGCACACAGGTTTTCTACATGTGGCTGCCAACATGGCTCTGGCCAGGCCTGGGCTTACTGTTTCTGCTTCTCTGATAGCTGAGGCGAGATAGTTTCATTACCAGTTAGGTGGAAGATAAAGGTAAAGATTCCATTTTGGCACAATAATAGCTGATCGTTGTGTCTGCCCTGGTCCACTATGGTTGGGACTATTGAGCACTGGGATGTCTGGCCAGATCTGTGGCCTACCTCTACCTCAATATCCAGAGAGGCAGAGGTAAGACACTTGGGAGACCCACCAGGAGCAACTAATTGCCTTCCACAAAGAAAGGAAGTCACCATTATCAAGAGAAGAAAATGGAACCAACAGTTGTTGATGGGTAGATAGGGTGGAAGAAGGAGGAAGAAAAAGAATGACGAAGAAGAGCTTTTATTCATTTGCAAAGGAGCAATTGCATTTATTCAGGGAGAAAATGTCATACACTTTTGGTATTGTAGGTAATCTAGAGATGATTTGAAGTATGTGAGAGAATGTGTGTAGATTGTTATAAATAATACACTATTTTATGTGAGGGGCTTGAGTATCTGTAGATTTTGGTATCCACCAGGTCCTGGATACCACAGATACCAACAGACAACCATATATCCATTTCTCTATGCTATAGATTTTCCTTTTTCTTATTTTTGCTATTGTTTGGTTTTTCCTGAAAAATGTAAAAATGTTTTAGACTTCTCTATATTATAAAGCTTATTTTAAAAGTGTTGAATTAAGGTAGTCTGCCAACTACTTTTTTTTCTCCAGGTTAGACTGCTTTGGCAAAGGAGAATAATATTACCTTACCGTGTAAAGCATATTTAATGACTTTAAAAGAATTCCCCAGCAACTGAATAATGGGCTGCCAAAAATATTCCTAGTGCCAAAAGATCTGAATATGTCTATTCCATTTATTGTGTGTTTCCTGTTCCATTATGACTAAATGCTCACAGAAGACATAGAAATTCAAACCTCCAGGGTATGTGGAATTGGAGGGAAGAAAACCTATTTTAATTTATCCCATCCTATACCTAGCATAATTAAGATGACTAAGAAAGTATCAATAGCAAGAAAGAGGATGAGCTTTAAAAAAAAAAGAAAAGAAAAAAAGAATTGAGCCATTGTGCTTGGCTAAGTTAATATTATTTATTCCAAAGAATATTAAAAGTTTTTCACTAAAATCTTTTAACTTGTTCTGCCTGTTTAAATAAGTTTACATTTCTGAGAAATAGGAAGATGGGGCCTAAATTTTAATTAAAGCTCTGTTCAAAAATGCAGAAAGAATAGCATAAAATAATAATTATTTTTAAAATTTTACCTTGATAATAAATTGAATCTATTATGAAAAAACTTTTCTTAACATTTTTTTTATTTTATTAAATCATAGCTGTGTACATTAAGGCAGTCATGGGGTACAGCATGCTGGTTTTATATATGATTTGAAATATTTTCACCAAACTCATTAACATAGCCTTCATGGCATTTTCTTAGTTATTGTGTTAAGACATTTATATTCCTAGACATTTAGAAAGATTCACATGTACTGAGAATTTGGGGGAAAACAATGGAAATGTGGAAACATAAAAAGTGCTTTGCTCTCTGGAAGTAAGGGAAGTGAAGAAGAGTAACATCTCAGCCACTCCTACCCAGCCCTTCCCTCCTCCAGAGAAGACCCTCCCAATTGGCCTATATTTATTTGGTTCTCCCTTCAGCAGGGGATTCTTAATTTCTTCTCCTTCTTAGTTTGAATCAGGCAGTCAATAGCAATCCTGGCTTCCACTTGACAGTTTACATGTTCATTGCCAGATCTGAATTGCCTGCCTTCAGGGGCAGGATAATTATCTTCAAAGAATTATACACTGCATATGCATATCAAAATATCATACAGTGTCCCATAAGTATGTACAGTTATGTGTCAGTTAAAAATAATTTTAAAAAAGAATTCCTGAGATGATTCTTAATTGTTTTGCGTGTGACTCATAGGGCAGAAGATATACACCTATCTTTTCGGTCCCACTCTCCTCCGCCAAGGGCCAAGACAAATCCCTGAGCTGGTTAGCTAAAAGTCTATGTTTTTTTACTCCTACTCAGGAAAGCGTATTAGAATTCAGCTGGATAAGAGAGACTTCATTCAAAGTCTGAATAAGCCTGAATTTTTTTTAAGTGTATATGTGTTTGTACATATAATCCACATCTAAAATGTAATCCTTCATTATTTATAAAAATTATTTACAACAATTTATCATGATTGACTAATATGAACCTAAATCACCTAAATCTCTGGGTGAAGCACCATGTTCATGTTCTCTCATGGCTAGTTCAGTCCTGAGAGGGCCAGAGACTTGACTCTGGGTCTTCCCTCTGCTGTGTCACCTCCTGCCTTTCCAGGAAGTCTGTCTAATGCCTGGGAGACACAGAGTGACCACCTGAAATTAAAAAATTTAAGGTGGAGTTCTCCAGATAGAAACCTAAGCACCTGAGTTTATTTTGATTTTAGAAAGGAAGCTTTCTAGCTGCCTCTGGAAACTTAATGCTGAATATACCTAATAATTTCCTATTTGCAGAATTAACTTTTATGGAAAGGCAGTAATTATTGATAACTATCTGCTATGATAGCAAGCAACCTATACACAGCACAACTTATAAATTTAGGATTAGGTGGGTATTTATTTGCAATAATTACTAAGAACAAAATATTTTTGCCACAGACTGAGCATCAGGAAAATGTAAAAGAACTATGGGTTAGCACAATCCCTTAACCTTAGTAAATGTAGAATTTTTATTAAAATGTTCTTTGATAAAAAATAGCACTTTTCCTTATATGAAGTGCTAAGAAAATTATTACATTATTTAATTGACAATTTGTTATATGAAAAAATTACAGAAAATCTTTTTTAGATCCAAATCTTTTGTGGATTTGGATATACTGTTCTTTGTGTCACTTGGAACAGCACTTCTGCATTCTTCTGATTAAAAAACGTTTAGCTTTAAAAAAGAGGAATGTTAATCCCACACTTCAGCTTTGGTAAGACAAAGGCATAGTGTATGTAAGTTTTAACTTCAGAGTGTCGCCTAGCTTTCAGAATTGCTCTCCAAAATTAAAACTTGAATTTTAGAGTGTATAACTTAATATACACTGTTTCATTTCTTTTCTGTTTTGTTTTGTTTAGCAGGCTTAGCCTGGCTTCGAACCCACCAGCCCTGGTGCATGTGTCTGGCGCCCTAACCACTGAGCTACAGGCACCCAGCCTGTTTTGTTACTTTTGACAGATTTTTATTTATATTGTGAGCTGAACACATATTTTTAGAGAATGAACAAGGTGGCCTACTACTTTACTAGAGCAAATTGGGGTGACAGCTTTGTCACATTGCAGGCTATATGCACTTAAATCCTTATATGCATTCAGCTATGGTAAACACAGAATTTTCATTAAATTATTTGTTCCAAAAGGGGCCATCTGGAGACCAGAGGTGGAGAGTAATACTTTTAAGGGAAAACCAAGTCATCTCACTTAAATGTAAAGCCCAGTGTCTAGCATGTGTCTGCAACAGGAAGACACAACTCTGAGTCCTGAATGTGTCCTGATGAGTTTCTCCCTTCCACTGCAGGCTCAACGTGGGAAAAGACATTTCGCCAGATCGGCTTTGAAAGGTAAGTAGGACTTAGCATGTCTACATTTTAGCTACAATTATTCCATTTTATTCTGTGTAATTTATTGATTATATATCAGTACTTTTGCCACCATTCCAGTAATTGTGTTACCTTGAGCAAGTCATCATCATGTCCCTCTGAGCCTCAATTTCTTTGTAAAGTAGAGCTTAACTTTATAAAGGCTTGCCTACCCGGAGTGGAAATTAAGATCCAGTGGGGAAATGTATGTAAAAATGCTTCTTGACACATAAAACAGCATAAAAAGTAATTTACGTTATTAGAGAATCACCACCTCATATGTCATATTCAATTCTACAGTTTTAGTACAGCAAAATTTATATCGATCTTCCCAATTATTAAAATTGTTCGATTTTCTTAGCCTTCAGTGAAAAGCTGAGATCATGTCCTTCTTAGCTAAAAGCATTTCTACACCTGCATTCCCCTAACACACACACACACACACATACACACACAAAGAAGGACACTGAATAACATCAGGGAATGTGCAGATGGGGTCAATACAGTCTCTAGTTAAGACTTGGAATTGAATGGCAGTGTTTTGGACAACTCTCCACAAGTGGCCTTTATCATCTGATATCAAACTTCTAATGTAGATATAACTATTGAAAGAGGAAACAGTGATGGTAATTTTGTTTTGCTCTCAAAATTAGACTTGATGAATTCTTTTCATCATATCAGAAATGTGTCATTCTATATGTTGATCAAGCTGACAAAGTATTTACAGCATACAAAAAAAAACAGTTTTAAATACATTATTTCTTCACTAGCAATAGAGAATTGTATATCACTAGACCCACTGGGATAATACTTCCTTTGCCATTAATTGATTCAAATATTTATTTCTCTACCTGCATTTCCATCTACATCAGCAGCACCACCTTTGTTTTCACAGTAAGTGCTCACAAATCTTAAAGAGTATTGAGAGAGATTGGCCTGGCATGGTCAGATCTCATAGACCAACTTGAAACAAAGAATGGAAAGTCATGTGCAGCTTGATTGTGGTGGGAAAATCTTTTCCCAGAGCATCTTTCTCTTGATTCTTCTTTAATACTATGAAAAATGTCAAATATATACGAAAGTGGAGACTAGAGCAAAATGAATGTCACTTATCTACAACCCAGCTTCAGTAAGTAAGACTTGACCATACTTGCTTTATGTGTTTTATTGAAGATCACTTCTTGATCTTTTAGTTAAGAGCAACTCTATTTTGGGAAGAAATATTTTAAAGTAAATTTCAGATATTATGTCAGTATGCATCTCTCCAAAAGACGGTTATTTTCTTTCAGAACTGTAATGCCATTATCATGCCTAAAACAAATAACATTAGGTCTTGGCATCTCTTAATACCTAGATATTTAATATTTAAGTTTAATATTTAATATTATATTATATTATTAATATTTTTATTCAATATTTATATTTCCTAAATCATCTCAAAAATGTCATATTTATTGGTTTGAGTTAGCATGCTATTAAAACAAACACATTCTATCTCATTATTATGTATTTAAAATTTGTAAATTAGTTAATCATTATTATTATTTTTATTTCAGATTGATATAAGAGTACAAATGTTTAGGTTATGCTGTTTTCACTTCTAAGGTAAAGTTCAAATTGTTAGTTGAGACCTTCACCCATATATAGTGCCCATTAGATGGGAACTTGACAGTCACCCTCCCTCTTCCCGTTTTCCCTTTCCATCCATCTTTCTTGCTCTCCCTCTCACTAAAATATACTTGTATTTTTCTTTTGTGTGGGCATGTAATTGTTTACATATTGGTTTCATATTGTTATCAAGTAGATTAGATGCTTGCTTTTTCATTCCTTTTTTTATTTTAATTTTTTATTAAATCATATCTATGTACATTAATGGGGTACAATGTGATAATTTGTTATACAATGTGCAAAGCTTACATCAAACTTGTTAACATAACCAACACGTCACTTACTTATTTGTTGTGATAAGACATTTATACCCTTAATAGTTTAAAATGTACCATTATATTATGCACAATAGATGAGGTCCAACCAAATACTCTGCCTCCTCCTGGCCTCCCCCTGCCCCTCCCCTCTCCTTCCTCTTCCTTCTTTCTTTCTGGACTATAGTTTCATATGGTTTCATAATAGTATTGAGTACATTGGATACTTTTTCTTCCATTCTTGAGATACTTTACTAAGAAGAATATGTTCCAGCTCCATCCAAGTAAACATAAAAGATGTGAGGTCTCCATCCTTTTTATGGCTGCATAGTATTCCATGGTATACATATACCAGAATTTTTTAATCCATTCATGAGTCGATGGGCACTTAGGCTACTTCCATGACTTGGCAATTATGAATTGGTCTACAATGAAAATTCTGGTGCAAATGTCTTTGCTGTAAAATGATTTTTGATTATATGGATATATACCTAGTAGAGGAATTGCAGGATCAAATGGCAGGTCTACTTTTAGTTTCTTGAGTATTCTCCAAACTTCTTTCCAAAAAGGATATATTAGCTTGCATTCCCACCAGTAGTGTAGAAGTATTCCCTTCTCTCCACATCCATGCTAACATCTGAAGTTTTGAGATTTTGTGATATGGGGCTTATCTTATTGGAGTTGATATTTCAAAAGTAGTTTTGATTTGCATTTCTCTAATGATTCAAGATCATGAGCATTTTTTCATGTGTTTGTAGGCCATAATGAGCCGTCTTCTTCAGAGAATCTTCTGTTCAAGTCTCTTGCCCACAAGGAAATGGGGTTACTTGTTCTTTTCTTATTGATTAGTTTAAGTTCTCTGTGGATTCTAGTTATCAGACCCTTGTCAGAAATATACCCTGCAAATACCTTCTCCCATTCTGAAAGCTGTCTGCTTGCTGTACTTACTGTGCTCTTGACTGTGCAGAAACTTTTTAGTTTGATTAGATCCCAGTAATGTATCTTTGGTGTTGTTTCAATTGCCAAGGGGGTCCTCCTCATAAAATATTCTCTCAGGCCAATTTCTTCAAGTATCTTCCTTGCACTCTCTTCTAGTATTTTTATAATTTCCTGTCTTAAGGTTAAATCTTTTATCCAGTGAGAATCAATTTTTGTTAATGAAAGGTGAGGGTCCAGTTTCAGTCTTCTACAGGTTGCCAGCCAGTTCACCCAGCACCATTTGTTAAATAGGGAATCTTCTCCCAATTAATGCTTTTGATAGGCTTATCAAAGATCAAATGACAATAAGTGGCTGGGTACATACTCTGTTTCACATATTTAACTCTCTATTTTTGTGCCAGTACTATGCTGTTTTGATCACTATAGATTTATAGAATAGCCTGAAGTCTGGTAACATAATGCCTCCTGATTTGTTTTTATTTCTGAATAATGTATTGGCTATTCAAGCTTTTTTTGGATTCCAAATAAAGCAAAATGCTATTTTTTCAATCTCTTTAAAGTATGACAGTGGGGCTTTAATAGGGATTGTATTAGTTCTGTAGATTGATTTGGGTAGTATGGACATTTTAACAAAGTTGGTTCTTCCCAGCCATGAGCATGGTATGGTTTTCCATTTGTTAACATCTGCTATTTCTTTTCTCAGAGTTTCATAATTCTTTTTATAGAGATCTTTGACATCCTTTGTTAGGTGAATTCCCAGATAGTTCATCTTCTTCAGCACTTACTATAAAAGGAATAGAGTCTTTGACTATATTTTCGGCTTGACTATTGTTGGTATATATAAAAGCTACTGATTTGTAAATATTGATATTGTATCCTGAGACACTGCTGTATTCTTTGATCCCTTCTAGGAGTTTTGTAGTTGAGTCCCTGGAGTTTTCCAGGTATAAGATCATGTCATTTGCAAAGAGTAACAGTTTGATCTCCTTTGACCCCATCTGGATACACTTAATTGTCTTTTCTTGCTTGATTGTGATGGCTAAGATTTCCATTACTATGTTGAATAGCAATGGAGACAAAGGGCATCCTTGTCTAGTTCTGGATCTGAGTGGAAATATTTTCAATTTTACTCCATTCAATATGGTATTGGCTGTGGGTTTACTGTAG
Source organism: Galago senegalensis (assembly GCA_963575145.1). Lineage (NCBI taxonomy): Eukaryota > Metazoa > Chordata > Mammalia > Primates > Galagidae > Galago > Galago senegalensis. Next base: position 1,091 of record CAUYTI010146104.1, on the reverse strand, counting down.
ATGTGGGTTTGCTATAGTCTCTATCAGTTTAAGAAATGTCCCATCTAAGCCTATTTTCTTAAGGGTTCTGATCATGAAGGGATGCTAGATATTATCAAAAGCTTTTTCTGCATCAATTGAGATTATCATATGGTCTTTGATTTTTATTTTGTTTATGTGATATATTATATTTATAGATTTACATATGTTGAACCAACCTTGTAACTCTGGGATAAAACCAGCTTGATCATGGTGCTTAATTTTTTTTTGTTGTGTTGTTGTATTGTGTTTGCTAGGATCTTACTGAGTATCTTGCATCAATATTCATTTATCATTTGGTGTATAATTTTCTTTCTTTCTTGGGTCCTTTCCTGGCTTGGGAATCAGGGTGATATTTGCTTCAGAGAATGTGTTGGGAAGTATTCCTTCTTTTTCTATGTTTTGGAAAAGGTTATATAATATAGGTGCCAATTCCTCCTTAAAGGTTTAGTAGAATTCTGATGTGAAGCCATCTGGTCTCAGAATTTTCTTTTTTGGCATATTTCATATAGCTGATGATATTTAAGTGACTGATATAGGTCTGTTCAAAATTTTTAAATCTTTCTGGCTGAATTGAGGAAGGTGGCATGCTTCCAGGTATTGGTTCATTTCCTTCAGATTTTCATATTTCTGAGAACAGAGTTTTTTATAGTATTCATTAAGGATTTTTTCAATTGCTGAATTGTATGTTGTTATTTCTCCTTTATCATTTCTGGTTGACAATATAACAGATTTTACTTTTCTGTTTCTGGTTAGGTTAGCCATAGGTTTATCAATTTGGTTAAACTTTTCAGAAAATCAACTTTTTGATTTTTTGAATGATTCTTTTTTTTTATATATATTGGATACTTTTCCCCCCATTCTTTTTTTTTTTCTCTTTTTTTAATTGAATGTTAACTATGTACATTAATGCACTTCTGGGGTACAGTGTGGGGTTTTCACATACAATCTGAAATACTTCCATCAAACTGGTCAACACAGCCTTCATATCATTTTCTTGGTTATTGCTTTAAAACGTTCACATTCTACTCTTAGAAAGATTCACCTGTACCCCTATAAGACAAACCTCAGAA
>CAUYTI010146103.1:0-12957 GCA_963575145.1 Galago senegalensis | reverse complement strand
GTTTGGGAGCTGCAGTAGGACAAAGAATACTGAGAGTCATTTCAACAAGGAAGAGATTTTTAAGATGATTTATTATACATCAAGAATGCATTTTCTGAAAATAATAGAAAATGCTGCATAAATATAAAAAACGAATGCATTTTACTCCTGCCCCTTCCCCTCCCACATTTAGGGGCCTCTTGAGGGAATAAAAATTGGCAGTTACCTTTTTTTTTTTTTTTTTTGAGACAGAGTCTCACTATGTTGCCCTCCATAGAGTGCTGTGGTGTCAGAGCTCACAGCAACCTCAAACTCTTGGGCTTAAGTGATTTTCTTGCCTCTGCCTCCCAAGTAGCTGGGACTACAGGTGCCTGCCACAATGCCCAGCTATTTTTTTGTTGTACTTGCCACTGTTGTTTAGCAGGCCAGGGCTGGGTTCGAACCTGCCAGCCCTGGCACCCTAGCTGCTGAGCTACAAGCATCAAGCCGGCAGTTAATTTCCATTTCTCTTCTAGGGGAAGGAGAAGAGCCAGCAAGACTGCCATTTCTTTGAATCAATATCATGCATAGACTGGGCACGTGGACCCCAGTTATATACTGATCCAATGCATATGTGCTCTCAGCACTGAGGAGGTTGTGGTAATAAGGGCAGACTTGGAGCTACAATCCCAGACTCTTTTTTCTCCTTTACTATTTAAAGCAAATATGTCCAATTAAGCCAAGATAAAAAAAAATGTCTATTTATCTGCATTAATTCTCTCTTCAAGATGCATGAAAATCTTTGGTTCAAGACCCATGACTGTTGATGAACCTCCAGGTGGGATGGGAGTGAGTGAGGGGCCCGGGGGCTGTGCAGTGTGCCTCAGCCCTCCTGCCAGTGTCTGGCTGTGATACCTAGTGGTGTAGAGCACAGCTTCTGGAATGTGATGCTCTGGGTCCAAATCCCAGCCCCTCCCCTTCCCCCATGCGACATGGACAAGTCACTTATCCCCTTTGGCCATTTTCTTATCTGTAAAGTGGGGATTAAAATAGGACCACTCCCTTAATGTCCACATAAGGATGGAATGAATGAACAGGTAAAGGTGTTAGCACGGTGACAGCCACATCATAAATGCATATTGTTAGTTACTAGCAAGGACAAAGGACATCAACCCAGAGCCAGCCCATACCTGTTTCAGGGACAGAGTTCCTCTGGTGGGCCCAACGTGGTTCTGAGTTGGTGGCAACTGGTGCCATGTCCTCTACCTGATTCTGATGCACTTTGATTCTCTGGTTCACACTCTTGTAACAGCCACTTCACTTGCCCCTCATTGGGGATCCCAAAAAAAGGACATTGGCAGAGAGCAGTGGCAGTTGAGGTCTCTGTCCCACTCATGAAGCCTCGGAAGGGAATATAGAGAATTTATAGGCCAAGGAGCGTGCTCAGGCCCCACCTACCTGCTCAGGTCCTACAGTGGCCCATGTACCCTGCTCCCACCTACTGCAAGCACCCTCAGGAATGGGGGTTCCAACTTCTGGCTTCTCCTTCCTTGGGGTACACAGGCTTATTCCACTTCCTGTGACTTCCCTGTTGCTTCTCATCACCCCGAAGTCTCCACCACCTTATTGAGTCACCCATTTGCATTACACAATGTTGCTTTGGACCAGAAAAAATGACCAGTAATAGCTTACAAATGGGTACAGGACAAGGTATGGTTGCAATGTTTCAAAATATTTCTAGGTATTTCTGGATCTACCTCATGGTCACAACTGTTACAGACCTTTCTTTCCCAGTGTTCTTCCTGCCTCTTTCTGTCATGAAGGGTAAATTCACTGACTGTCTAGACAGCGCCCCCGCGAGTGGGTGCACTCACCCAGGGGAGAGTCTGCAATGTGCACAGAAAATGCACTAACTTCAATCTCTATTTGGTTTTATGTCATTTCTTAACTTGTACTTTTTGGGGTCTACATTTGTAAATAAATACACAGCTACCAGGGATGCATCAGCACAGAGGGGCACAATTGTGAAGGTTTGGTCCAAAGTGTCCATAATGCCTGTTTGTCACTCCCTGATCTGAATTCAGGTGGCTTTTCCTGCTTTATGGGCCCCCAGAGTGTTCCTTCTCCCAGCTGGGGTGATAGTCACAGCCTCCAGCAGAAGGGAGGGCTTACACCAACCAACGGTCAGCCAGACTTGGGGGGTCAGGGTTGAGCCCACATTAACCCCTTAGTTGGTGACCTGAGGGGACGGGGCAGCCCAGGTGGCTACACTTGAGAGGCCGGGGGCTGCTTCCAGGTACTAGGTGGGAGATATTTCGGCAAGTTAACAGTAGCCAGTGGTGCTTGGGACTGGCTCTGACTGTAGCTGCTTTCCACGTGGCAGCTCCTCTCAGCCACACTTTTGCGAGTTTCTTGGCATCTGTGAATATGGCTCCCTGAGAGTGAAAACGCCTTCCACCCTTCCTCTGCCTGTTAAAATTCTATTCACCTTCAAGAGCAAGTTCAGATTCTTCCTCCTGGTGCAGAGCAGGTTCTTCCCTCCACCACAGGGCACCCCCCACTTGGCTCCTGCTGCCCTGCTCCTGCACTGGCGGGCACTTTCGCTTCCCTCAGCAGCCCACATCCTGCGGAGAGACCGTAAGCTCCTGGAGAGGAGAAACTACTGTATTCCTATAGACCTGAGATGTGGCAGCTATCAAATGCATCATTATTTACTTCCAAGAAAAGAACCTTTTAATAGACTACAGGTCCAAGACACACACTGACTTCAGAGATTTTGAAACTTTTTTAAAAGACAAAAGCCCCAGGTAGACTGGATGAAATGTGGTGTTGAGAGAACCATTGTGTCTGTATATCTCGTGTCTAAAACAGCATCCTGCGTGCAGTACACATCCACTAAGTACTCCTCTCAGGAAGCTGTGCACCAACACCAGAGCCTAGTCCACCCTTCAAAGCAATTTTGGAACTCTTTTTCTGAATGACCGTCAGAGCTATCATCGTATAGCACACAAGAACACACAACAATAATGAATACCACTCAATAAGACACCACCTCATGTCAACAAGAACACACCCATGAGCCACTAATATACCAAGGTTATGAAAGCTTACTGAGTTATTTGTACAGTGCTGTCGACGTAAGCACAAGGTTGCAAGTTCGTGAACTTAATCATCAGAACCCCCACGACAACAGCTCTGATGGTCATTCTGGAAAAAGAGTTTCAAAATTTCTTTGAAGGGCAGACTAGATGCTGGCATTGGTGCACAGCTTCCCAAGAGGAGCACTTTGAAGATGACCATAGTGATATTCAGCAATAACACATGTAGCATTTTCTCTAGGATGAGTTCTCAAACTTAATTGTCAGGCCTCATATGTCATCCAAGAGCCACTAATTCCTCTGACATATTCCCCATATTAAATGAGAAAACAGAACAATAATAACTATCAATTACTGAGTTCTAACATACCAGTGCTTTCATATATATTCCTATCTTTCCTTAAAAAATAGAAAACCAGTGGTCCTCCTTTAAAAAAGATAATGGGAGAGGCAGCTACCCACTGGTCATGGTACCTTAGACAAAGCACTTCCTGCATCTCATAGCTAAGGAAACAGGATCACAAACATCAATCACAGGTACCCAGTCTACAGCAGAGGTGTTCTATAAGACAAAACACAAGACCCAATGTCAGACAGCTTTAAAACCACACAGCCAGACAAATATGAGAAGTTCTTATGGACAAACAATGACGTCATAGATCTGAAAGTGTTCGGTCCCATCAAGAACAAGGGTCTATTTCACCCTGAAGAGTCAGCATGGTAGAGACAGAGTCCTGGTCTTAACAGCATTTGCCCCACGGGAAGCCTTTAGAAAATGTTAAAATTGTAACTCATCAGCAGATCAGCATTCTAAAAGTTTCTACAATTTCTAGGAACCCAAAGAAACTGGTTTTAGGTCCTGAAGATTCTGAACCATTACTATAAAGCACCAATAGAATTTTGGTTGTTGTACAATCTTAGGTCTCTGTTAATAAACTGGAGGACAGAGTGTTTTTTAATTGGTCCACTTTTGTTTCTTTTTGTTCTAATAAAAAAAAAATTATTCCTATTATTTCCTGAATCAGAATGGCCCAGAGTTTACAGAAGGTGCTTCCTCCTTAATGGCTCAGGGATACATCTGTTTTACTTTTCTTCCCCCTTTTCAGTAGCATTTTGTGACTCACGGGAAGAATACTAGATACTTTCAACATCTGATATGGTATTTTCTAAGGACAGTATCATGTTACTTTCACTGTCTAGTATATAAAGTTAAATAATCTGGTGTCTTAATGTTCAATGCCAGACATAAATTTCAGCAGCGCCAGGGTGGTTATTTAGAACAGTTGTTCTCAAAACTCACCTGAACCACTTGCTAAACTGCAGACTTCTGGGTCCCATCTGCAGAGATGCTGACTCAGCAGACCTGGCTGGAATGACGTGTTTTGCATTTCCAACAATGTCCCCAGTGATGTGACGCTGGGATCCCGAGAGCACACTTTGAGGACCACCGATTTAAATGGCTATTGAAGGAACCAAGAAAGGCAAACCGCATCTTCTGTCTTTCTTGGGATGTGGGTTGTTCTGATGTTGAAGGGGGTAGGGTTAGCAAGAGACGGGGGAAGACATTGTAGTATTGGGCAGAGTGACAGGTCTCCTTTGCAAAACCTTAGCCAGTGTTTCCTTCATTAAGGCTTTATACATGCACTGGCATTCTCCCTCAGTGAACTAGAAATGGCTCTGTCTGACTCCATATGACCCTGGAATGTCAAAGGGAACTTCTCTGAAAAGGCAAAAAGGGTCCAAGACTATAGGGGTATCTAACCAGCACTGGGAATCATGATGAATGTCCAACTGCCTCTGCAATGTTTAGGGGTTCATAAAAAAGGAGACTTTGTGTACCGTTATGGTACCCAGGCCCTTGGTGGGAAGTGATCTGTGTTGCTACAATCCCCAAACTGTTGGGAACTGCTTCCCCTGCTGTGCAAATTGCTGACTGGATAAACATCTGCCACAGGTATGTATAAAATTTAAATACCCCATAGAAGATCACTGATATATTTTTATTAAAGCTATATAGTTCAGATCAGGAAATACTGAGTTACAACTACGCTTACCACCTCCTAAAGCAGCCACTGTGTTTCAAACAAACCAATGCTACGCCCATGACCTGGGAAAGGTGCCAGATTAGAGGCTACACCAAAATCAGAAGGGAGGTGAACCATCCACCCCCACGGCACCATCCTTGCTTGAGAAGGATGAGGCCAGGAAGCAGGTGGGCTCTGTGAGAACTTAGGCAAAAGCCCTTTCCTGCCTGGGCTTTAATTTCTTCTTCTACAAAGCTGAGATGCTGGATTGCATTGGCTCGGAAGCCTTTTGGCTCTGACGAGCACAAACACAGTAACTTTCTGTTCTTTCACATGCCACTTCTGGGCCCTTTTCCTTTGTACTATGCTAGGAACTTGCCCCCTCATCAGATTTGAGTGGTGGGGGCTGGGGACAGCAAGACTGTGAACAGTCCCTAGGAAACCAAGGCAGACTTCAGAATATATGGTCAGACTCAAATGGCAAGGAGCTTAGACAATGTTACATTGTGGAGTTTAAAAACATGCATTTTTAAAAGCCTGGGCTTACTGAGTCAGCGATCTGGAACATTCTCAAGAGCCTAAAAATATCCCGAGAGTGGACTAAATTTTAAACTATGCTTTAAAAAATCTTTCTATGTGAAAACAATTGTGTATTTCTTCTTTACAACAGTTACTCATTTTCTCTAGATCTTTCGCTACTGGAATTGATAAGTTCAGAGGAGGCTTCAGCCTTGGATAGGGGATTGAATGCCACAGTTCAAAGGGCTGTCTACTCCTAGAGTCTCTACCAAGGGACCAAGATTTAGAACTTTAAATCTCTCAAACGATTTCCACTTTCTAAGTAAAATGCCTTCTCTTTTCCTTCAGACAGTTTGAGGATTCTCTTTCACAGGATCAAATAGTAGGACAGAGGGTTCTTTTTAACCAGAAAGTTACTATCTGCCAAATGCTTAGTTCTTGGTGATGCCTGGCTTCCCTCAGCAAGACATGAGACACATATTCATCAACAGTCTGAAATGTCCAGGTAAAATGTACACCTACATGTCGCCACCCCCCCCCATGCAACATTTCCCTAACTCACACTAAAATACAGTGGGGGTCACAGAAAAGGCAGAAGGCCATGACAGTGAAGGTAAACAACGGCCTAAATCTCAGCATAAAGCAAAAGGAGCTAGATACAGAAAGTGCTTTCCATATTTCTCAAGTGTGCTCTGAATCCAGGGGTAGGAGGTAAGGGAGGCCCGGAGACCCAGGGCCTATAAGCAACCAGAAAAGCTCAGCACGGAGAAGCAGCTGCCACATACCACCAAGAGGGCATTCCTTCCACCATTCACCAGGGGCAGCCATTTATCTTGGGTTAACTGTTTAGGAGCAGTTCTCAGGCAGAAGTCTAAAGTTGAATATGGACCACCAAGCCGGCAGCATATGCACTCTTGAAAGATAAAAGAATCTTCTCTCAGGTTGGAATAGGTTTTTCATCTACTTAGCTTGGGCTGCCACAATGAAAACCATCGACTGAGCAGCTTAAACTGATTGGCAATCACAGTTTTTGAAATAGGAAGTCTAAGATCGAGGTGTCAGAATGGTCAGTTTCTGGCGAGGGCACTCTCCTTAGGTTACAGAAAGCCTTCTTGCTGTGTCCTTACATGGTGGGGAGGAAAGGAGGGGAGAGAGAGAGGAAGGGAGAAGGCTGGAGGGAATTCTCTGGTGTCCCTTCCCTATAAGGACACTAATCCAATCATGAGGGCCCCAACCTCTAACCTCGTTTACACCTGATTATCTCCCTAACCTCCAATGTGATGATACTGGAGGTGGGGACTTCAACATGCGGATTTAGAGGGAACATAATTCAATCCATAGTATATACCAGGCGTCCTCAAACTACGGCCCGTGGGCCACATGCATCCGGCCTAGGACATTTATCCAGCCCGCCAGGTGTTTTTGCTGCTGCTGCCTGTCCTGCTTAGCAGCCAACTTGTCCTGGGGCCCGCAGTCTGGCCCTCCAATGGTCTGAGGGACAGTGAACTGGCCCCTTGTTTAAAAAGTTTGAGGACCCCTGGTACATCCATTCAACATTTATTTATTGAGCAGCTCCTACCATATGTACTAGGTGCCAGGGATATGGAAATTAAGACTAAGAGCCTGACCTTAAGGAGTCCCTAGTCAACAGCGGGCAATGAATACACAAATAATTACAATTCAATGCAGGAGCCACAATAATAGAGGCTGGCAGAAAGTGCCATGGGAGCACAGAGAGAGACCGGCAGCATCAGAGAAGGTTTCCTCCAAGATGTAGCATCTGAGCTGAGTCCATCTTTTCTTTATTTTATTGGACTTTTTAATTATGAAAGTTATAATTGTGTGTACTATAGCAAGTAAAGTAATATGAACATTTATATATGTTTAAAAAACACTGATCTTCCCTGCCAGGCTACAGTCCCACCCATCTAGCATAACTGATGTTGACAATTTGGTACTGGCCATTGCTCCCCTCTTTGGGGGCCCTTACAAACAGATACACACATACATGAATGAGTTTTTCTCTTTTTTTTTGTAATGAAAATATACATCCTATTCTATGCTCATCACCTTGCACCTTCCTTCCCTCAATTAACACTACCATAGCCATCACTCCATAGGGAAACATCTGGGTCCAATCCAGTCTCCTCCAGGGTCTGCACCCACTGTATGCCTCTCTAGCAAATCTTCCCAGTTAGTATGAAAACATCAACGTATTTTCTCTATTCATCTTTTCATTTGACTGCATTCCGATTAGCAATCTCACTCTTCTTAAAGGATTCTGTGATCAAACTCTTGACAGCATAGCATAAAGCTGTCCAGGACTTCAGAGATTTGGGGAGCTATAAGCCGACTGTCAGGAGTCTGGCTGCACAAACAGCCCAGAAATCCATACCATTCTTAGTCACATCTTTCATTGTCAATTCCATGAATTAACAAAGTAGTTTTCACACTCCAGCTGAAATCTGGAGAAGTGCACCTAAACATTTTGTAAGGATGGTAGAAGATGACAGATTGCCAACCAGAGGCTGTGAGCCATAGACACAGGCAGCCCAGGTCAGGGCAGGACAGGCAGCCATGGTGGGGTCCAGGTGCATCCCACCAGGGACAGAGTGTCAGAGGCACTGTGTCTGGCATGGAAGGGGTATGGTAGCCAGTGTGCATTCTGTGCCCAGATAATAAATATACATGAAGCAGATGGTGTGACAGGCTAGTCCACAGGGTCTGTCCAGTGTGGTTAGTCTGTCTGAGCCACCTAGGGGCAGACCTTACACTGCATTTCCCGTGGAGGTCACTATCGGTATAAATAAATCTTCTTCTTTGACTGTGTAGGTCTGCTGGGTTCCCATCACTGTGGCTGAGACTTGGACTCCAATCTCCCAGTCAAACTTCTTCAAGCCTGGCCCAAGGCCACACAACCAGGACGTGCAGAATTCAACCCAGGTTGCCTGTTCTTGACCTAGGCGTCCTCACTGGCTGGTATGCATGTCAGGGTGGTTGTGGTGGACATTTGGCCATAGGCAGATGGCTCTGAGGGTGGGAAAGTCTGGGGAGTCTCTGTGGAGTTATGGGAACTGTTAGGAAACCATATCGACAACTACTGTTTGTCCACATTTTATAATAAAAAAATCAAGTCTTAGAGCCATTGAGTGTCCAAAATCCTGGAAATAAGACCCAACCCTATGGTGCATCTGACTCCCAAACCTGTGCTCCTACCCTCCAGCTACCTACCTAGATAAAGGACAGGGGGGGTTTTCTCTGCAGCTCAGCCGGGCATGGTCTTGACAACAAACTGAAATTCTGTATTCACGAGAAAATGCTGCTGGATTGACAATTCAAATGATGAGTAGGGATGCTTTAAAAGAACATTAAACGTTTCCAGTTATTTACTTAATCTTTAAAAATGAATCTTGACAATAGCACTGCACGACAAAATGTTCGTGTGCTCCGCGTGCCCTTCTGACTTGATGCAGTTGCACTTATTTATTGCTTTTAAAAATGACAAAAAGGTTAAACACTGTGTCAAAAGACAAAGAACATGATGAAAAGAAGAAAAATTGGAAATAAGAATCACAAAAACCCAAAGGACAGAGAAAAAGACATGAGTTAGGCAAAGCGTCATTAGAGCGATTAGTGGCAGAACACACACGGCTGAGGTCAAAGTCTCTCTCCGCCCAGTGTGTGAGACGCGGCCTCCGTAACAGGAGCCCCTTACAAGAAATACACATGGGACAAAAGGCCACAAAAGACAAACACAAGAGGGAAACTGAACAGTGGCCTCCCTATCGTGAGTCCCTATCTCAGGTGGCGGCAGCTCTGAGTGTGCCACCCAGGCGTCTGCAGGGTCCTTACTCTTCAGGGCCCTCCTTTCTCTGCCATTCTTTTGCCTAAGCGCTGCCAGTACAAATAAGCCGGAAGTAGCTGGGCGTGCCCATCCTTCAGTGGGCGTGGCCGAGCCAATGATTGATGGGTGTGAGAGAGGACTGGCCCGGCTCCTCTGCTCCTCAGGCAACTCAAAAAAAACAAAAAAGGCTGGTTCAGTGCCCATGCTCAGTAGTTAGTGGGCCAGCCGCATACGCCCAGGCTGGAGGGTTCGAGCCTGGCCCAGGCCTACTAAACAACAATGACAACTGCAACAAAAAAACAGGTGGGTGTTGTGGAGGGCTTCTAGGGAGGCTGAGGCAAGAGGACTGCTTAAGCCCAAGAGTTGGAGGTTGCTGTGAGCTGTGACTCCACAGTACTCTATCGAGGAGAGGAGAGTGAGACTTTGCCTCAAAAAAAAAAAAGCAAAGGCCTAAGATGCACCCCAGTCCCGGGTGGAATCCGGCTGAAGTTACTCCTGCCAGACTTGGCCTAAAACACAACCCCTCCTTCCCTTGTGGGTTCCCCCACCCCAAACCAGTAATAAATCACAGGCACAATAATCCTCATCTCAGTGTCTGAGCCCTGCTCCCGTGTGAACCAGGACCCGGCACTGCAGGGACAGTCCCCCCCCCAGGGACGTCCTCCCTGTGCTCCGGGAGTGTGTGCCCAGGTGGGAGGAAAAAACTGAGCTACAGGTGTTAGGACTTTTATCTGAAATGTCACGAAGTACTTCAGATTCAGAGTCGTAAGTGGATGAGCATTTTCTTTTTCTTTTTCTTTTCTTTTCTTTTTTTTTTTTTTTGAGACAGAGTCTCACTATGTTGCCCTGGGTAGAGTGCCATGGCATCACAGCTCACAGCAACCTCAAACTCCTGGGCTTAGGCGATTCTCTTGCCTCAGCCTCCCAAGTAGCTGAGACCACAGGCGCCCACCACAATGCCCAGCTGTTGTTGCTGTTGTTGTTGCTGTTGTTGTTGTCATTGCTGGGTTTTAGCTAGCAGGGGCTGGATTTGAACCCGCCAGCCTTACTGTATGTGGCCGGTGCCCTACCCACTGAGGTACAGACGCTGCCAGTTAGGAGTATTTTTAAAAATTGTTTTTGTTTGTGGAGAACCAAAAAGGCCAGGGATACTGCTGGAAGACACGCTTCTAACACCACACCAAGGAGTTGAGACTCTTCATTATCCTAAAACCCAGCTTTCACCAAGCCCTGCCCCTCGATCCGCAGCAGTGACCCTAGGACTTGAGCAATTTGAATTTTGCATGCACGGAGGCTGCGCCCTCTGCAGGAGTCACCGCCCAGGGGACGAGGCCAGAATGGAGAGAAAATACAGCAATGGTGCAGGACGTGAGAGGTGAGGGGCGAGCTGGTCAGTAGGCGGGTCTGCTGGGGCTGCCGGAGCAAAGTACTACCGCCACGGTGGGCGAAGCAACACATTTGTTTCTTGCAGAGCCAGACGCTGGAAGTCCACCGTCAAGGTCAGCAGGGTTGGTTTCTTCTGAGGCCTTGCTCTGTGGGTTGAAGATGCCGTCTTCTCCCTGTGCACGCCCGTGTCCTCATCTCCCTACAGAGATGCCCTGGGAGACTGGATTAGAGCCCAGTCATGTGACTTCATCAAAGGCCTTGTCTCCACAGTCAGGGGAGGAGGTACTGGGGGGTAGGGCTCCGAGGTATGAATTTGGTGGTGGGTGGGGAGGCACAATTCAGCCTCTAAGAGCTAGCAAAATGCTCAACAGTTTGTTTCCAGAAAGACAGGGTTCGAGGTGATGGCCAGACCTCCCACGTAGAAATGTCCAACAGGCCATATTTCATAGCTACACAACAGGGGGGAGAGAGGCCAAGGTGGCCTGAAACTAGCAGAGCCTGCCTGCTTCCCAGCACAACAGGCATCCCTCAGCGTGTGCTATAAGGGTACAGCATCTCACCCCAGGTGTGCAGGTTCATAAACTCAACTGCATCATTCAAGTACTGACCAAGCCCTAGTGAGTCAGTTCTCATCAGGCAAAAGAGGCCACTTTTTAAACGAGAGTGCCTATTTAATAATTACCTGCAGAGGTTCCGGTAGGATAACATGTACCAGTCCTTTCCGTGGGTTACTGCCTTCTGCGGACTGGCCCTTCTTCTTCCCTGTCATCCACCCAGGGGCCTGGAACTGTGTCCTCCTCGATTTCTTAGCCCTGTTCATTCGGTCATAGATGTACCTTCCCAATATTCGTATCCTCCCCAGCATCCAGCATAGTTCCTACAGAGAGTAGATGGCCAGCGTGTCAGGGTTCGTGCCAGGCAGTGGGTACTGACCACTGACAGGAGCGTGGCAGAGTGGTTAGGAGCACAGCTCTGGGCCACACCTGCTGGGTCTGAATCTCCTCTCTTCCAAGTAATAGCTGTGTGACCCTCCCTGAGTAGTGTTACCCTCCAAGTGCCTCAGTTTCCTCATCCTCTCAAATACAGGCAATCCATACTTTTTCACCTGCCTTGAGCATTAAACCATGAACATAAAGGACTGAGAGCAGCACATGGCATGCAGCCTGTACAGGTAATTTTTCTAATCTGTGATGTGCTGACACGGTTCTTAGTTTGTCTCAGTCTTCAGACAATGGTTTGAGGTGGATGTTGCTACCCCACCTTAAAGGGGAGGCAGCCAAGTGCAGTGAAGGTGAGTAATGTGCTGAAGGCAGCAGAGACAGAATGCAACCTCCAAGCTGAGTCCTGCACCACACATTAGGCTGGAGATATACTGAGTCAAGAATGTCCCCAGCCTCTCATGGAGGACCCCACAGGCACTAAGGGGGTACATATATTGCATCAGTATCTACCCCAGATAAGAGTGTCCGAAGATGTGATCAGAATCTTAACCCTACTGTGTGGTTGACTTCTCACCCTATGCAGATATCACATCCAAGCTAAAAAGCTTTTCATGTGTACCATCCAGAAGGCACGTCTAGCATTCAGTGTCCAGCCTACTGGCACGCCTGCAATGCCCACACAGCTCCAACATGTGGAAAGCATACAGCAGCTGGACTCCTCAGCAGCTACAGCCAGCAGAGACTGTGGCCAGGGCAGGTCGTGCCTGTGCCTTAGAGAATCCTAACCATCCTTTAGCCCCAGGATGCTGAACCAGTGGTACACTGTGAATACTGATTCCGATTAAATAGAAGTGATTGTCTAGAATCAGTGTTTTCCAAGGAATTCCATGGCTAATGTTGCGTTGTGGTTTCACGAGAGACAGACAGCGTCACCACAGGTGCAGTCTCGCATCTGGAATTATTATAGTGAAGGAGAGAGACTACCTCTCTGGTGGAAGTAGCAAAGCTTTATTGTTCAAGACCACTTTTTATAGTTGGCTGGTCATGTACACACTATTAATTAACAAGCAAAGCATTCATACTATATTCTAAAGTTAGTTCAGCCTTCAAAAAGACACAAAGTTTGAAACCTACAGATAGCTGTAAAAGGGAGTTTGTCTGAAGACTTGAGATTACCAAGAGGGGAG
>CAUYTI010146101.1:0-18609 GCA_963575145.1 Galago senegalensis | reverse complement strand
CTCAAGCTGTCCCCCTGGGTAGAGTGCCTTGGCATTACAGCTCACAGCAACCTCCAACTCCTGGGCTCAAGCGAGTCTCCTGCCTCCACCTCCCAAGTAGCTGGGACCACAGGCGCCCGCCACAACGCCTGGCTATTTTTTGGTTGTAGCCGTCATTGTTGTTTGGTGGGTCCGGGCTGGGGATTCAAACCCGCCACCTTAGGTGTACGTGGCTGGCGCCTTAGCCGGTTGAGCTATAGGCGCTGAGCCCTAACCCTGAGTTTTAAAGGCAAGAACAGTAACCAAAAGACCTGGCTGCACAAGAAATTAATCAGAACTACATTTTTAAAAGCAAGAGAAAAAAGGAAGTACAGCCAAAGGCTATGAGCCTGAATGCAAAGAAAAAAGTTTCAAGATGATGAGAAGAAAAACATCTCAGACACGGGTTTAGATGCGGGTTTAAATACTTTGTATCCTGGTGAGCTTTCTGCATGACATTTCAACTATAAGCTATTGGTATAATCTCTAAAATACATCTTCTATACATGAAGGGCTTAGAGAGAACCAAAGAATTGCTCTGTGGAGTCCTCAGATTTAAGGACTCACTTTGTAAAGAAAAAAAAAAATGACTGGGGAAGTAACACTCCATTCTCCAACCCCCACCCCCACCCGAATGAACAAACCACCCATGTGCCCATAAAGGCCCTTCTAGGCAAAAAGTTCCCAAGGGCTCACAGGGGTGCTGGGGGCTGGCTAGCAGGGTGTCTGGTTAACTGGACCACAGACGTTAGAACCTCAAACTGATCACTGATAACCAATGGTTAAGAACAGAAATGGTGCACCTGGTGTAATAGCAACCTTCTTTCCTATGCATGATTGATTTCTTATATGATTATTTTTCTACAAACCCTCTTAACCTCAAGCAAATAGATCTACAAAAAACAAAACAAAAAAAAGATGCAAAGGAAAAGAAGAATCCTCTAAAGGCTGGAGCGCTCCTGGTTTTGGAGTGAGACAGCTGGGATTGCTCCCTGGGCAAAGCCGGGAAGTTACTTGAAGTCCCTTGGATCCTGTTTTTCTTTTCTTTTTCTGTAACATGCAGATGGGAATTTCATATCCATGCCACAGGGATGTTCTGAGAATGAATGGGACAGCGTGTGTAAAGCTCCACACAGTTCCAAACCAAATTAAGCATGTGAAAATGTGACCAAAGCCAGAATCATTTCAGAGCTGATGCTGCCCTGACATTTAAGGCAGTAACTTTTATGTAAGTCAAGTGTTAGCCAAGATCAAAATTTAGAAATAGGTTATTAGTAACTCAGAAAAGGGAAAAAATTATATTCTGTGTTTCCCAACTAAGAGGGCTTAATAATGCTCACCAGCCTTAATCGTGAAAGCACACCAATCTCAACTCCGTACCGAGGAGGAAGCTTTCACCCCTCCTTCGCCCGCGTCTCCTGAACAGAAGGTAACTGACTCACACCCTGAGTTTCTGGAACATTCTTAGCACTGATACAATGAAACGCAAAAGAACAAAGTGTTCCTGGGCACTGTGACATTCTGGAATGTTTCCATATTAGTCTTCAAGTAAGAACTGATCATTTGAGGCTTTATTTCAAAAAGAAGAGGAAGGGCACAGTACCTCTAATCGCTGTATCCGTCCCTTGAAAAACATAAAGAGGGAAGAATTGGGATAAGCAGCTTCTTTTTTGAGGAGAATTTCCTTTGCTTCATCCAGGCCGGCTTTGTTATCGCTGCCGTCCAAGGCAAAGAACGGGCGGACTACGGTATGGTACCAGAGCAGCGCCAATCTAAGGGAAGGAGGAGAGAAAGAGTGAGCGAATGACTTTTCTTATGTTGTCAGTATTTTTTAAAAACTTCACACGTGTTTTTCCAACGCACACTCTTTCCAAAAACTAGGCAGACTTTGAAGAAGTAAAATCAAGGTCTTTCTCCATTGTAATTTTGTCAGTATTTGGAGAAGTGCGACTTCGACACAGTGTTTGAATCATCACACACTCCCCTCTATCCGGGGAGATGGTACTAAGGCAAGAGAAGCGTTTAGCTTTTCTGAGCCTTCTAGATGGACTGCTGAAGAGACGAACAATTTAAATCTCTGAAGTCTACACCTTCTCATGAATGCACAAACGTGAAACCGTTAACTGAATTTACTGTCCCCCTGTAATAAAAGCTTTATTCTTTTCTTGCAAAAGGAAAATGTTTGTTTCTCTTTTCAAAAAGGTTGGGTGTAAGGCTAGAATTCAAGTTTCAACATAGAAACCACAGACACAAACGTATTAACTTAGTGATAGGACCAGACAGAAGGCCCTTGCTCTGGCCTTTGAGACTGCGCAATTGAAAAACCAAGCTGGTAAATACGTTACTTAAAATTCTCTTATCTGAAACTCTTTACTTTCAAGAAAAATGTCATGCTGAACTTGGTAAACAAAACAGATTCACTGGGGCCTTTCGTGACCAGAGAAAAGTGTTTAGCCAACATGTCAAACATTTTTACGTAAATGAATACTGCTCATATGCTCCTAAATTTGGTTTTACAAATTTACAGAGCTCATACTAATTACATTATTAACTTCAGATATATGTACAAATAATACTTTCTCAGATATAAGTACAAAATAATATTAAGATGTAGACAGACAAACTGATCACAAATTATGCATTGGTTAGTTCAAATTAATAAAGGCCTACCCTCTGTGTAAATGAATTTGGAGAGGCACAGCTATCTTCTTTTATTTTTTTTTTTTTCTTTTTGAGACAGGGTCTCACTTGGTAGAGTGCTGTGGTATCATAGCTCACAGCAACCTCAAACTCTCAAACTCTTAGGCTCAAGCGATCCTCTTGCTTTAGCATCCCAAGTAGCTGGGACTATAGGCACTTGCCACAGTGCATGGCTTTTTGTTTTTGGAGATAGAGTCTCAAGCTCTCACCCTGGGTAGAGTGCAGTGGCGCCACAGCTCACAGCAACCTCCAACTCTTGGGCTTAAGCGAATCTCTTGCCTCAGCCTCCCAAGTAGCTGGGACTACAGGTGCCCGCCACAATGCCCAGCTATTTTTTGGTTGTAGTTGTCATTGTTGTTTGGTGGGCCTAGACTAGATTCGAACCCACCAGCTCCAGCTCCAGTGTATATGGCTGGCACCCTAGCTGCCTGAGCTATAGGTGTGGAGCCCGCATGGCTATTTTTATCCCCACACTCCCACCCCCATGGCTGTTTTTAAAGATGAAGTCTTATTCTTGCTCAGGCTGGTCTCGAACTCCTGAGCTCAGGCAATCCACCCACCTCAGCTTCCAGAGTGCTAGGATTATAGGCGTGAGCCACTGCACCCAGCACAGACATTGAAACACTGATGATATTTTTAGTAGTTATCAACTAAGAATTAACATTCAAATTTCTCAATATTGACCTGAGTAGACCTAGAACTAAAGTCCACCATGGTATCAACATTTGGGGGGAAAATTCTGACAAGTGATATAAGGTTGGACCATGCACATCTGGTTATTAAATACTAAACGGCAGATATTTTCCGGATAGAAAAAAAATCACATCACTTATAACTGATACAGAAATGGGTGAATCCTTTCTCCAGATAGTTAGATCAGCTTCCCCAGGCTCTTTGGTTTAAATAATTGCCAGTTATGTTTAGAATGAACCACGTGACATGACAATTTAGTAGAATAGCACAAAACACCCAGGCCACGTATAATTGATCACCTATAATTATCCAGCAAAGTTACCCAACACGAGGATTCTTTATCAGAATGCAAGTTTCAGAACAACAGAAAAGGCTTATCCAGTTTGTCTTCCAAGTTAAAAAATCAGGATCGTGAATCTCAGCGACTCTGGTCAAAGTCACAAGAACTGCTTAATAAACCATTTGAGGTTGAAAGATAAAGTGACTTTATCCATTTAAATGACGTGACTTATGAGACTTATGACCGGTGCCTTGTTCTGTAATTAAAGTCAGAACCCCCACAGAATACAGAGTCGGTGTTGTATTAACATAAGGCACGGCATCCTCTCAACCAACTACCACTTTCCCTGAAGTTTCCTTCAAACTCTTTGATCGTGGTTTACTTACTTTCAACACTATATTATCTACCAAAGCATTGCAATATAGCTACTCACGTAGCTAAAGGGGCCTTCATGTCCTTACTTTCGCTTGCATACATCAGTGAAGAAAGCCCCTGTAGGCGGTCTCCAGGAAAACCCAGCAGGTTGATGATTTTGAGCAGGTTTGGGGGCACCATGGATATGCAAAGGTGAAAAAGGCCATATCCAAAGCTCACAGCACCTTTCAGTCTGTTTAGAGACTCCTCAGACACCCCTTCAGCCACAATGTGATTATCATTTGCAGCATCAGAAGTCAAGGACTCTTCCGTTAGCTTCTTCTGATACAGCTCCTGAAGGGTATTGATGTCCAGATAGCATTTATTGTAAATCTTCCAGGCCTTCCTAAGGATCCACCCACCTTTTATATAGGCTGAAAAGAGAAGGAGAGAAAACCATTCAGAAATAAGCATTTGAAATACCTCTTGCATTTGAATAGTAAAGGATGTTGAAAAATAGCCTGAAAGTCAAGCAAAAATGTAAAAACATGAAAATGACTACCTGTCCTCGCCCCCTTCCTTCTTCACGGGCCTTACTCACATGTCTTCTCTCTTGTTGGTCTTCCTTCACCACACTGAATGATCATTGGAAAAACCACGTGTTTTCTTGTTCATTATTTTATCAAGCCCCTTACGTAGTAGCCAGTGCAGAGTATACAATATATGCTATAAATGGACACCATCACTTGAATCAGGTTTCATGTGCTCTGTGAAACCCTCCACCACTTCTCTGGACTACTATGGTGCTTTCCTAACAAATCTCTTTTCCAAATTGTCTATTGGTCTACCCTGCATCTCCCTCTTAGCCTAGTTTACTGCTAAATTTATACCCAAGCACCAAGCATCGCATCTTGCCAAGAAACTAAAAAGATGGTCAGTTTATCACCCAAAAAAGTCATTCACGTTCAAGCCTAAACGCAAAGAATCCCCAGTTCACCTAGATCTGGTATCTACTATGTGGCTTAACCAGCCTTATGAGGATGGCTTGATTTGGCCGATAGCCCAGCCTAGAGAGACCTCCAGAGAGGAGGGTAGTAAAGAAAAACTCACTGTACATCAGAGTGAAAATCTGTTACCTAAGCCACTTCCATTACTTCCCATTAGGTCAATCTTTCTTAACAGGGCCCTGCTGAGAGCATGTACATAGGAAGACTTAAGGGTAAGAGGTAAGACATGGGGTTTACCACCACCCCTGGCCCATGGGCCCCCCCAGACAAAAGCCCTGGGGACCTTGCTGTCAACTCTCCTAAGAACATTTCACCTTCAGGTGAATAGTGGGGGTGGGGAAAAGTCAACTTATATGTGATCATATATGTTATCAACTTATATATGATCTGAGATCATAACCACACTTTTGAGGGAATAATTTTCTATAGGGAATTCTTTGTAAAATAAAGCTCTCTGACTACAAGAGAGCTTGTCCACAAGGCACTGTCACTAATACGATACCAGCTCTGACCGTCATGTACAATGAGACACCATGAACAGTCCCAGACTTCCAGGTCCTTTGAACAGCAGGAAAATAAGGTTTTAAAATGTTACTTTAAAATTTCAGAAAACATAAAATAAAAATCTGATTTACATTGGTAGCTTAAAAAATACATATAATAAGAAAAAAGTTATGTTCTCCAAACGCCAGCTAGGTTTCCTTGTTTGAGAACTTGATTTTTTTAAAATTTCAGAATATCAGAGGGTACGTGTTTTGCTTATATATTTTGGTTTTTGCACAAATTGAGTCAGGGTTATAAGCATGTCCTCCACCCAGACAGGTGTACCCAATCTGTGTGAATTCACCTATCCCCTCCTCCTCCACTCTGTTTGATTGTCATTGAGATTCACTTCCATATGTGCACGGAAGTGTTGACTAATCAGTTCCAACCTAGTCGTGTTTGTTTCTCCATTCCTGTGATGTTTCGCTCAGAAGAATGGTCTCCAGTACCATCCACACTGTCATAAAAGATACTAGATTGCCATTTTTCTTTATGGCTGGGTAGTACTCCATAGTACACATATACCACATTTTATTAATCCATTCATGTATGGGTGGGCACTTGAATTGTTTCCACATCTTTGGGATTGTGAATTGTGCTGCTATTAACATTCGGGTGCAAGTGTCCTTTTTATAAAATGACCTCTTTTCTTTGGATGTATACTCAGCAGTGGGACTGCAGGATCAAATGGTAGGTCTACTTTAAATTCTTTGAGGTCTCTCCTACAATTTTCCATAGAGGTTGTCTTAGTTTGCAGCCCCACCAACAGTGTATAAGTGTTCCTTTCTCTCTGCATCCATGCCTGCATTCGTTGTTTTGGCACTTATTAATATGAGCCATTCTTGTTGGAGTTAGGTGATATCTAATTGTGGTTTTGATTTGCATTTCCTGAATGATTAGAGATGTTGAACATTTCTTCACAAGTTTATTGGCCATTAGTATATCTTCATTTAAAACTCTCTGCTCAGCAGTGGGTCATATTGAGCTTCGAGGTGCACTGGAGGTGTCTTTAGGAGTTATACAGAAGACAGCAAGACAGCAAGACCAAAATCAAGAACAAGAAGACTGCCCCTTTTGACAGCAGCCTCCCCAGGTTCTGCCGGCCGAACTACCTAGATATCCACCACTGCAACACTGGCTGCGATAGCGGGTGATGTCTGTTTGTGTGTGAATGGTACTAGCCTGTGCACAAACCACTCTGACCCATATCCTACCTCACAGCCCAGCACAACTGCTGGGCAGAAGGCACATTTCCTGAGAAGATTTGAATGGGCTATACCCCACCTCCCCTGTCCTCCTCCTTCCAGGGTAGTAGAGGGCAACCTGGGTACCTGATGATTCTGAATCATGACTTAACTACTAATAAAAACTCATTAGAAAAATGAAAAAAAATTAAAATTATAAATTAAAAAAACAAGTTTCTGCTCATGTCTTTTGCCCACTTTTTAATGGAGTTGTTTGGTTGTTTTTTTGCAGATTTGCTTGAGTTCTTCATAGATTCTGGTTCTCAGTCCTTTATCAGATATATAGCACACAATTTTTTTCCCCATTCAGTGGGTTGTCTATTTGCTCTTTTGATTGTGTCCTTGGTTGTGCAGAAGCTTTTTATTTTGATCAGATTCCATTTATTATGTACATTTTTCTTATTCTTTTTTTTTTTTTTTTTTAATGCTACCAAAGTAACATGAGTTCACCCTCCTCAGCCTTATGCACTGGAGGCATTAGGTAGATTGAGTTTTGACCAAGGCAAAGAGGGCTGAAATAGCAATCTCTTCTCCTTCTTCCTCATTGGTCTATGTTTTTTAGTGGTAGAAATGGGAAGGAAATAAAAGAACTATGATAGCAGGGCTCTAGGCTTTGGGTACTTATTGATCAGGTCCTATATGACTAATCTTATAAACTTTAAGTAGGATGTTCCCCATATATGAACTGTCTCACAGCAATGTTTTTCAAACTGTGGGTCAAAACCTACTAATACAGTGTTTCTCAACCTTCCTAATGCTGCGACCCGTTAATACAGTTCCTCATGTGGTGGTGACCCCCAACCATAAAATTACTTTCATTGCTATTTCATAACTGTAAATTTGCTACTGTTATGAATCATAATGTAAATATCTGATATGCAGGATGGTCTTAGGCGACCCTTGTGAAAGGGTCATTCAACCCCCAAAGAGGTTGTGAGGTTGAGAACCACTGTATTAATGGGTCATAAAAATAAATCTGAAGGGTCTCAACCAGCATGTTTTATGAATGAAATGGGATGGAAAGAAATGGAATAGAAAATATCAGAATGAGTTGTACTTACTTTCAATAGTTATATACTATGTTTTCCTGTACCGCGTTACATAAAGTATGTTTCTCATCAAGCATTATATTCTTTTTTTTTTTTTTTTTTGAGACGGGGCCTCAAGCTATCCCCCTGGGTAGAGTGCCATGGCATCACGCTCACAGCAACCTCCAACTCCTGGGCTCAAGCGAGTCTCCTGCCTCAGCCTCCCAAGTAGCTGGGACTACAGGCGCCCGCCACAACGCCTGGCCATTTTTCGGTTGCAGCTATCATTGTTGTTTGGCGGGCCCGGGTTGGGGATTCAAACCTGCCACCTTAGGTGTATGTGGCTGGAGCCTTAGCCGATTGAGCCACAGGCGCCGAGCCCCAACTTGAACTTTCAACTCAACTGTTTGGTATTTACTTTTAAGTTTGACCTGTCATCCTAAATATACCTAAATTCTTTATCACCATAAAAATAACAACATTCTTGGACTGTAGAAATGATTGTTTCTCCTCAACCACTACCTACCTAATTCACTTCTGAAAAATTCTCAGCTACTGTACGCAGAGTGGGTACAGCTGGCTTTCACCTGCACTGTGCCAAGCCTATGCTGGATTAACTGGGAGTTAAAGTGGCATCTGAAGTTCCAAGCTCTTCATGGGAGCATTGCTGGCACCCTCCCGTCAGGCCAAGTGCTCTAGCCTATAGGCCAAGCTAGAATAGTCCCAAGGAGATGCCAAGACCCAAGGAAGCTTTGTCTGGCACCCAGGAGAGCTCACTAAAGGTTCAGAGCAGGCCCCAATGCCTCCGCTGTTCCAAGGTTCTGCAGGTGCTTCCTAGATTCCTCCGCAGAGCTCAGGTCCTAAAATTGGGAGGATTTCCCAAAGACAGGAGGGGTAAAGAGGCAGGAAAGAGGCAGGAATGGTTGCCAGTTTTTTGGCTTTACCAGAAAATTATAACAATTATAACATTTATAATTATACAATTATAACAATTATAATTATAATTATAATAAAATTATAACAATTGACAGAGGCATAGGTAGTCCCTGAGCTAAATATAGCTTAGAATTTTCATATAATAAACCAAGGATAGGATGGATAAGATTACAACCTAGCTGGATGGTTGTTTGGGAAAGCTTTTTTTTCTCTGCAAACCCAGATCCTTGCCCCAGGCAGGTTATCTGGACAGGACCACCCTGCCTTATCCAGATGGCTCAGGACCCAGCCTCTGCCCAGGATGACCCAGCCCAGGATGAGCTGTGAGGTGAAGCAGGGCCCAGCACTCCACCAGCTGCGCAGAGTAGGTGGAAACTGCTCTGCAGTCTTCCCAGAGGCCCTGGAGACAGAGCCTGTGTAGTCTGACCCACTGCAAACTGCAGTGTGGCCAAGCAGCAAGGAGGCAGCCTGTCAACTTCCAAAATGGACCTGAGAAACCACTAACTGGGCACAAATATAGTGCAAAGGTCATGAGGACAAACCCCTAGAGCCAGCCTGGCTGGGCTCCATCTTGGTCAACTGCTTCCCAGCCTGGCAAAGGGATCTATCACCATGGGCCTTGGTGTCCTCATCTCTAAGATCAGGGTATGAGGGAATCTGTCTGTGTACACAGCGCCTGTCTCAGGTTAAGTGCTCAGGGAACACAGCTGCCATAGGCACTACCATGTCCCATAACTAACACAAACCTCCTGGCCTAGGAATTCACTCCAAGGAGTTCAAATTTCCAAGGGTATCTGAAAGAGTCCTTGGATTATGAATAGTAGTTCTTTCCAAATAAAGGAAACTCATTCAACATAGAGTTTGATGTGGTTTAATTTTAATATCTTGATAAACCCTTTAGTGTAATTAAATTAACAAACAGAAAAACAAAAGCCTGTCACAGGAAGTCAAGATCCCACATCCCAAGTTTTAGGTCAAGGCCAATGTGATCAATGCCAACAATGCAAGGAAAGGGCAAACAGGTACTAAAATGTCCCTTAGCCTTTTTTTCATACCCAGAGAGAAGATGAAAATAAACCAGACCAGCAAGGCTCCCCAACAGAAAATGAATAAAGCTTCCCCCCAAATTGCATTTTCATACAACCTAATTAAAACCTAAACCAGCAATCCATGACAGGAAGAAAAGAGAGAAAGCTACAAACCATCTTGTACAGTTCTGGGATTCCTTGAGCACATGACACAGCACAGGCCAGCCTTGGTCTCCTGGCCCTGGGGACTACTTTGCCTAAGGCAAACATGGCACTAGATTAATGGAATCCATCCTTGGCCCCAGTGCTTTCTGTGGTGAGAGCGCGCACATGTGCATTCAGTCTGGCAAGTTGTCATAGAATCAGAATGCAAAGTATCATGTTTCCCCAAAAATAAGACACTCCCTTATATTTATTTTTTTTCAAGAAGACACACTAGGGCTTATTTTCTTTCTTTTTTTTTTTTTTTTGAGACGGAGCCTCAAGCTATCCCCCTGGGTAGAGTGCCATGGCATCACAGCTTACAGCTCACAGCAACCTTCAACTCCTGGGCTCAAGCAAGTCTCCTGCCTCAGCCTCCCAAGTAGCTGGGACTACAGGCGCCCACCACAAGGCCTGGCCATTTTTTTTTTTTTTTGGTTGCAGCCATCATTGTTGTTTGGTGGGCCCGGGCTGGGGATTCAAACCCGCCACCTTAGGTGTATGTGGCTGGCGCCTTAGCCGCTTGAGCCACAGGCGCTGAGCCATTAGGGCTTATTTTCAAGGGATGTCTTACTCTGCGCCAAAATGCATGGCGTGGCTATGCAGTGTATCTGCATAGCCACGCCCATCTCTAGGTCTTATTATTGGGTAGGGCTTATATTTAACAAATGCATAGAAATCCTGCTAGGGCTTATTTTTTGGGTAGGTCTTATTTTCAGGGAAACATGGTAAATTAAAATCAGTGCCACTGGCTTGGCGCCTGTGGCTCAAGTGGCTAAGGCGCCAGCCACATACACCTAAGGTGGTGGGTTCGAATCCAGAGTGGGCCCGCCAAACAACAATGATGGCTGCAACCGAAAAAAAATAGCCAGGCATTGTGGCGGGCGCCTGTGGTCCCAGCTACTTGGGAGGTGGAGGCAGGAGACTCGCTTGAGCCCAGGAGTTGGAGGTTGCTGTGAGCTATGCCACGGCATTCTACCAAGGGGGACAGCTTGAGGCTCTGTCTCAAAAAAAAAAAAAAAATCAGTGCCACTCTCCCCAGCTAACACAGGACAGTGATGGTGAGAAAAGACTTCCTAGAACAAGACATTTACTTGAGAATCAGATTCAATTTCAACATAACTCTCCCGACCAAAGCTGTTCATATTGACAATCCTGACTCTTTCCAGTTTTTTTTTTAAATTCTTAAGAGATCTTCTCAGTTTCCTTCTACTCTGCAGAGCACGTGGCTACGTGCTCTTGGAGATGGCTATGCCGGTTCTTCCCTGGCTTCCCCTCAGTAGTCAGGGTGACCATGAGAATTAGCCTCGGACACCCCATTGCTTTGCTATGGTGTCTGTAGGCCTTATCTCCAAAGTGTTCAAGAAAGAACCTGTGTCCTTGCTGGCCACATTTCCAAATTAGAAGATAAATCTATATACAATAAGGTCAAAGGGAGGCCTGTTTTCTTTGAAACTGGCATATAAAGACTTTAATATGTTTCTAATTTAAGCATTCTACACCAAAGTATTTATTAACTGCTGGTTTCAGATATACGGTCAGATCAGACTAAAAGCAAGACCAATGGCACGAAAAGGGAATAAGAAATGGCCGGGCGTGGTGACTCATGCCTGTGGTTGTCACATCCCACTCCTACCACTGCTTGTCAGGCCCTGGACTGGCCAGGTCTTGCGCCCAGCTTAACTAGGTTCCAGATGCAAAACCACCTTGCTCAGGTCTCTAAGGTGCCTGAGGGCTATCTACTTTAGCTGGAGAGAGAGTATTAGAAAGAGTAAAGCAGTCTTAGAGTAGATAGATCTTAGTCTTTAGCAGAGCTTGGTAATCTTCAGCAGAGAGACACCGCCCTGCTGGAGTTCTGCAGGCAGGAGAGGAAACAGAGTCAGGGTAACTAGGTCCGTGATAGAACGTGCATACTTCCCGACTGCCTTCTCTTCCAGCCTAATACATGGCTGATCTCGTGCCTCTCAACACCACAAGTGTAGAGACTGCAATTCACCAATGCTCTCATCTTGCGAGCTCTCTCATGCTTGTTAGAACTAAATCCCTCTCCATGCCCTTTTCACCAAGGTGTTCCATTATTGAGCTATACAGGTATTTCTTATAACTCCCACTCCTCCTAGCCATAGGCTATACCTGTGTTCCTAGCACTCTGGGAGGCCAAGGTGGGTGGATTGCCTGAGCTCACGAGTTCAACACCAGCCTGAGCCAAATTGAGACCTTGTCTCCATAGCCAGGCATTGTGGCAGGCGCCTGCAGTCCCAGCTACTAGGGAAGCTAAGGCAAGACAATCACTTGAGCACAGGAGTCTGAGGTTGCTGTCAACTATGATGCCACAACACTCTAAGAGGGGTGACAAAGTGAGACTCTGTGTCAAAAGGAAAAGGGGTGTGGGGAATGAGTAAAAAGGCTTGCTCATAATTCCCAGCATTTGGAGATCAATTTGGAAAACAGTGTTTGCTCAGCACCACTGTGAGCCCCAGTAGAAAGGACAAGTACATGGAGAGCAAGGTTAGGAAAGGAAGAAAGTGATAGCCCTCAAACAGCAGCCCTGGGGCACCCGTGATCTGGATGCACAGCACACACCACATGGGCACATGACACCAGGCCCACCTCCCTAGGTGACAGGGAGAGACCTGAAGCAGGACACCTAGGATGAGCCACACACACTGGTGTGATGAAGTTAGAGAGCTCGAGTATTCACATACTAAAGCTGTCTGTTAGCATTTTCGTATTTCACAAGACAAATAAGCCCCAAACCTAAGTTAAAGGAGTGCAAAGGTAGGAAAGTGCCCTCACAGGTTTCAGACCTGGGCAGCCACACAGCTTACAGGTTCTCATCGTGACTCTGGAACGTTCCTCCTCCTCTATTTTCCACGAAGCCCCTGAGTTCTCAAATTTCCTCATGCCTGTTTATGTGGCTCAGCCCCTTTTAAGGGCCCCCAGAAGCTCAAGTTAGAAATGAGACCAAGAAATCAGGTCTGAGCAGAAATGTCACCCTTTATACCACCCATGCCATTCCTTGTACTTTGACCAAAACTCTCTATTGCATTTCACAGTTAGAATCTGTTAAGATTCCTTTCTTCTCTTAAATAAAAAAAAAAAAAGGAATTATCAATAAAAGCAGGTTAGGCTCGGCGCCTATAGCTCAACCGGCTAAGGCGCCAGCCACGTACACCTAAGGTGGCGGGTTTGAATCCCCAGCCCGGACCCGCCAAACAACAATGATGGCTGCAACCAAAAAAAAAAATAGCCGGGCGTTGTGGCGGGCGCCTGTGGTCCCAGCTGCTTGGGAGGCGGAGGCAAGAGACTCGCTTGAGCCCAGGAGTTGGAGGTTGCTGTGAGCTGTAATGCCACGGCACTCTGCCCAGGGGGACAGCTTGAGGCTCTGTCTCAAAAAAAAAAAAATAAAATAAAAGCAGGTTATTGGCATCTACTCAGAAACCACACACATAGAAATTAAACTATTAACCAACCATATCCAAGAATCAAAGAAGGGAATCACAAAACCTCCCAAAGTTTAAAAAAAAGAATGATTTCAGGTTTATAAGAAGGATTATTCATGAAATTGTCTGCCACATGCCACACAGACTTGGGCTAAAAGGCAGAAGGGGTTCCAGCTGGAATGCTACAGTCATGCAGTGGCAGCGGCTCAGTGCCACCAAGGTAGTTAAGAGTTCCATTCCCACAAACCTATCCTACTCTTTCATTTCATAACTGATGGCTACCTCTATTCAGCTGCTCTATTTAAGATGACATGTTTATGACTCATACCTAAAAATATATCTGAAAATTTATGTCTTTTCAGAAAATCAAAGCAGAGTACACTGCTCTTTTTTGGTCATGAGCATCTGAGATGCCACAACTAAGGTCGTCTTCAACTAAAAAGAAAGAACAATATCCTACCTCGGACAGCAGCAACTTTGCCAGTGGCAGGTCCTGGCACCAGTGTCTTCTCTGGTCTTTGGACCTGGGGCAACGTGACTTATACCAGAGACCAGAGGATCTCTTCAGTCAGCAGGCCCTCCCTGGAATGCTGCCACAAGCCCCACGAGAGGCCTGTGGGATGTATTTTGGAATGCCAGCCTCAGGGCCCGGTTAAAGGAGTGCAGGCTGGCATTAGCATCAGCAAGACCTGAGGGAAGGCTGGAGACTGTCTCACCAGGTTCCTAAATGTTCAATCCTGGGAAAAGCAACCACTTTGAAGTGAGCCATGCTCTTCATTAAGATGCTGAGCACACACTTCCCAGCAACCCTGGCCAGGGAGGGTGGGAGCAGAAGTATCAAAGCCTAGCCCAGTCCCCACAGTGCGGCTGCACGGGGACGTGGGAACAGAGTGTGGGAGATAGGGCACACTGCAAAGGCTGGCCCTTCATTAAGTGCCACTGTCTTTCTTATCAGTTTGTAAACATGGCACTCACTATAGTGAACTACTTACTCTGACACACACACAAAATTTGGTTACCGATATGATTTTTAAAGTGAATTTAGTATTATTGAAAAATGCTGGAATGATCTCACCTTCTTTTCCTAAAAACACACAAGAGGCCTGACCCCCATCCCTACCCTCTGATGGAGACCAGACAAGGCACGCACTACCGTGGTGAAGCAGAAACAGCACTGAGTCGATAGCAGGAGCTAGGTGCAAATGCCACCCCGCCATGAACTTGCTGGTGACACATCAGAAAGGGATGATTGCCTCAATGAGAAAACGCACAGGAAGCACTTTGTAAATACGAACATCCTGAACAAATGTGTCACTGAATCACAAACTGACTGAAAAAAGGCAATTGCCAGACAAGATTTTAGAAACTTTCTGTGGTGGGGTGGAGGGCCTGCAGCCTGAAGGACACTTGTGTTCCGCTACGATCTTCAGGGTAGCCTTTTGACTAAATTCAAATTTTACAAAACAAATCCTTTTATTTTTATTAATACGTTTTTGTTCATATTTTATATTTTTATTTTTAAAGTGAATATAGTTAAAAGATTAAAGAATAAAATAATTTTGAATGAAATAATCCTCCCAGGTTGAGCTGTACAATTAGAACGTTAGGAAGGTGTAAGGGCTAAACTGACAGCTGCTTCCTGCATGACTTGGGTGACTTTGCAACTTGACTGGAGGTGCCACCTCTTCACGCTGTCAGTAAGCATCTATGGAGACTGAGCAGGAGCCTGTTATCAGCTTTTGACAACAGAGCATTGTTTTTGAAGTGGGGTTTGTGAATAGTGACAGTATTTTTTAATTCTGTCTGATTAACAGCTCATCATGTCAAAGAAGACCAAGAGAAGAAAAAGGAAGAAAGTAAATTTTTAATGAGCATTAGGAATTGCAATTATTATCTTGTTTCTCCTAAAGATAAGATGTTTTGTTTGCTTTGTGAGACTGCAACAGCAATATCAAAGAAATTCAATGCTTATCAGCATTATAACACTTACAAAAACCAAAAATATTTTATATTAGAGGGAGAGGAATGAAAGATTATATTGCAGAAACTAAAAGATGAAAAGCAAAGACATTTTTTTTTTTTTTTTGAGACAGAGTCTCACTTTGTCACTCTCGGTGGAGTGCCCTGGTGTCATAGCCCACAGCAACCTCAGACTCCTGGGCTCAAGTGACCTTCCTGCCTCAGCCTCCTGAGCATCTGGCACTACAGGTGCCTGCCACAATGTCAGACTACTTTTTCAACTTCTATTTTTTGAGACAGAGTCTTACTTTGCTGCCCTTGGTAGTGTGCCATGGCTTCATAGCTCATAGTAACCTCAAACTACTGGGCTCAAGCAATCCTCTTGCCTCAGCCTCCTGAGTAGCTGGGACTATAGGTGCCCACTGAAATGCCCCACTATTTTTAGAGATGGGGTCTCACTCTGGCTCAGACTGGTCTCGAACCTGTGAGCTCAGGCAATCCACCTACCTCCCAAGTGCTGGGATTCTAGGCATGAGCCACCGTACCCAGCTGCAAAGATAATTTTTTCAAGCAGCAATAAGACCTGGAAATAATGCCACTGAACCTACTTATAAAGTAGCTTATATAAAATAGCTTCCCTTTTCCTTTGAAAAGGGAAGCCATTCAGTGATGTGTAAATGGTGAAAGACTATGCTTCTTTCAAGGAGAACCATAACTGACTGGCAACATGAATCAGCCTTCAATTTAACAGGGCAAGTTCATGTAAGACTTCAAAAGGAAAACACAGGGTGGCGCCTGTGGCTCAGTGTGTGGGGTGCCGACCACATATACTGAGGGTGGATGGTTTGAACCTGGCCCTGGCCAAACTGCAACAAAAAATAGCCAGGTGTTGTAGCAGGTACCTATAGTCCCGGCTATTTGGGAGGCTGAAACAAGATAATCACCTAAGCCCAGGAGTTGGAGGTTGCTGTGAGCTACGACTCCACAGCACTATAACAAGGGCAATAAAGTAAGACTCTGTCTCTAAAAAAAAAAAGAAAAAGAAAACATATATGAGGCCTGACAATTAAGTCATCAACTTGCCATCACATGCTTATGGTAGCAGCACTGTACAAACAACTTGGTAAGTTTTTATAACCTTGCTATATCAGCTGTGTTTGTGTTGATGTGTCATGTCTTGCTGAGTACCATTTGTTATTGTGTTGTGTGTTTTGTGTGCTGTCACAAGAATGTCAGAGCTTGAATTAGAGGACTGATTTTTAACCAGTGTATGCTGTGAGAGGATCTTAAGTGTGTTGTCAAAATTTTTAAAGATTAAATTATTTTCAAAAGAAGTCAAAGCATCTTAAGTACATATCAAAATTAAAACTTTTAAAAATTATTTATAAAGGCCAGGTGCAGTGACTCACGCCTATAATCCCAGCACTTGGGAGACCAAGGCAGGTAGACTGCCTGAGCTCACAGGCCTGAGCCAGAGCAGGACCTCATCTCTAAAAATAGCCAGGTGTTGTGGTGCACCTCTACTCCCAGCAACTTGGGAGGCTGAGGCAAGAGAATCCCTTGAGCCTCAGAGTGTGAGGTTGCTATGAGCTATGACACCACGGTACTCTACCCAGGGTGACAAAGTGAGACTCTGTCTCAAAAGAAAAAAAATAGTCATCAATACGGTGAAGATTATTTGTCATTTGGTTTCATATGTAGTAAAGGAAATCCACCATGTCCCACATGCATAATTTCTGGCAAAATATTAGCAAATGCATCCTAGCAAACATTTTCTTGAGGACACAGCTGTTTCTCTTCAAGACAGGCCCAATTAGTCAAACAATCTATTTCAATCACTGGTTGCAGATTCCTCATACAGGGCCTTTTTGGGCTTAAAAAAAAAAAAGAGAGAACAAAAAGATTTAGCAAATTCCAGATAATGTATTAAAAGGAAAAATACTTTTTTTTTTTTTTTTGCAGTTTTTGTCCAGGGCTGGGTTTGAACCCACCACCTCCAGCATATGGGGCTGGCGCCCTACTCCTTTGAGCCACAGGCACCACCGGGAAAAATACCTTTAAGTTGAAAAAAAATCTCAATATATTCACCATAGTTCTTGTAGAGTATATAATGGCAGAAAGGCTACCTTTTAAAACTGCATTTAAGGCCAGACTCATGCTTATAATCATAGCAATCTGGGATGCCAAGGTGGGTGGATTCTTTTTTTTTTGAGACAGAGTCTTGCTCTATGGCCCTGGGTAGAGTGCTGTGGCATTACAGCTCACAGCAACCTCAAACTCTTGGGCTTAAGCAATTCTCTTGCTTCAGCCTCCCAAGTAGCTGGGACTACAAGCACCCACCACAACACCCAGCTACTTTTTAGAGACAGGGTCTCTCTCTGGCTGGTCTCAAACTCATGAGCTCAAGCAATCCACCCGCCTTGGCCTTCCAAGTGCTGGGATTAGAGGTGTCAGTCACCACACCCAGCCAAGAGGTAGGTGGATTGCCTGGGCTCACAAGTTCTACATCAGCCTGAGCCAGAGTGAAACCTCATCTCTAAAAATAGACTGGTGCTGCTGCAGGCACCCGTAGTCCCAGCTACTTGGGAGGCTGAGGCAAGAGAATCACTTGAGACCAAGAATTGGAGGTTGGCAGGGCCAGCTCAGTGGGTAGGGCACCAGCCACATACACGGAGACTGGCGGGTTCATCCAGCCCAGGTCAGCTAAAACAACAATGACAAGTGCAACAGAAAAATAGCCAGTCATTGTGGTGGACACCAGCTACTTGAGGGGCTGAGGCAAGTGAATCGCTTAAGCCCAAGTCTTTGAGGTTACTGTGAGCTATGACACCACAGCACTCTACCCAGTATGACAGCTTGAGACTCTGTCTCAAAAAAAAGAAAAAAAAGAGTTGAGGTTGCTATGAGCTGTGATGGCACAGCACTCTACCAAGGATGACAAAGTGAGACTGTCTCAAAAATAATTATAAAAAAACTGGGCTCGGCGCCTATAGCTCAACCGGCTAAGGTGCCAGCCATGTACACCTAAGGTGGCGGGTTCGAATCCCCAGCCCGGACCCGCCAAACAACTATGACGACTGCAACCAAAAGATAGCCGGGCGTTGTGGCGGGCGCCTGTGGTCCCAGCTACGTGGGAGGTGGAGGCAAGAGACTCGCTTGAGCCCAGGAGTTGGAG
>CAUYTI010146100.1:0-29809 GCA_963575145.1 Galago senegalensis | reverse complement strand
CCAAAAAATAGCCGGGCGTTGTGGCGGGCGCCTGTGGTTCCAGCTACTTGGGAGGCAGAGGCAAGAGACTCGCTTGAGCCCAGGAGTTGGAGGTTGCTGTGAGCTGTAATGCCACAGCACTCTACCCAGGGGGACAGCTTGAGGCTCTGTCTCAAAAAAAAAAAAAAAAAAAAAAGAAGATAGACAAATAGCTAATAAATATATGAAAAATACTCAATATCTCTAATCATCAGGGAAATGCAAATCAAAATCACCATGAAATATATCACCTAACTTCAGTAAAAATGGCTTTTATCCAAAAGTCCTCAAAATAACAAATATGGGCATGAATGTGGAGAGAAAAGAACACTTATATACTGTTGGTGGGACTGCAACTAGTACAACCTCTTTAGAAAGTTGTATGTAGATACCTCAAGGAACTAAAAGTAGATCTACTATTTGTTCCAGCAATCCCACTATTGAATATTTACCCAAAGGAAAAAAAAAGTCATTCTATAAAAAAAAACACTTGCATTTGAATGTTTATAGCAGCACAATTCACAATAGCAAAGATATGGAAATAACACAAGTGCCCATCAATACATGAGTGGATTAATAAAATGGGGTATATGTATGCCACAGAGTATTACTCAGCCATAAAAAATTAGTGAACTAACACTTTTTATAACAATCTGGATGGACCTAGAGACCATCCTCCTAAGTTAAATCTCATAAGAATGGAAAATACACATATTCACTTTTAAAACAGAACTAAGGCTCGGCGCCTATGGCTCAAGCGGCTAAGGCACCAGCCACATGCACCAAAGGTGGCAGGTTCGAGTCCAGCCCGGGCCCACCAAGCAACAATGACGGCTGCAACCAAAAAAATAGCCAGGCGTTGTGGCAGGCGCCTGTGGTCCCAGCTACTTGGGAGGCTGAGGCAGGAGACTCGCTTGAGCCCAGGAGTTGGAGGTTGCTGTGAGTTGGGATGCCATGGCACTCTACCCAGGGGGACAGCTTGAGGCTCTGTCTCAAAAATAAAAAAATAAAATAAAATAGAACTAAAAGATCAACATTCATACATACACAGGTTAGTGAAATTCAATGGAAATCGAGCAGGTGCAAGGGGGCAAGAGGAGACAGGTAAACTCACACCTACTGGGCGTGATGCATACTATCTGGGAGACAGACATAATTACACATAAAACCTTCACTCAAGGGTACAAAAGTTTATACCCCTGTTACATTCTGAAATTAAAAAAAAAGTAATGAACACCTTCAAATAAAAAAATAGCATTACACCTGGATACATTTTTTTTAATCTAAAACTCTTCCTTCTTCCTGAGATAATCTGGCAACCAGTGTCTCTCTAGTTCATCTTGCCTCCCCTCCAAAAATCATCGTTTTGAAAGATTTACTAAAAATCTTTTCCTTTCCATTGAAAGAAAAAGGTATCTTGAAGTAGAAACAGCATGTGTGATTGGGTCAAACCACTCTTCGTTCAAATCCTGACTCTTTTCATAGTTGTGTGGTATTGGGCAAGTTGCTGGATTTCTGGGCCTCTTCTGCAAACCTTCAGAGGGATGTAGCATGGATTAAATGGAAAATATTATATGTAAAGCACGTTTCCTAAGATATAACATATTTAAAGGTCATTGAATTTCAGTTATTATCATATGGCAGATGAAATGCTATTCCAAAACGGTTTTAAGACTTCTAAAGAAGGTGTTGCCATTGACCTAGATCTGTAGGTAGCACTGACTTGTCCTAAAGTGACCCAAAGTGGCACAATGCCACATTATGGTACCAATTGATTAAATGTTGGCATTGCTAAAAAGCTTGTAATTGGATAAGAATGAATGAATAAATAGATAGCAGTTAGCATTGCTGACTCGCTTTGTGACTTCTCAAAAGAGCCATGGTAAATGAGCAAAGAGAAGACTTTTTAAAGCAATAATTAAATAACAGTATAGACTTGTAAAATTCACAGAGCATATAGCACTTCTTTTTTTTCTCTCTCTTTGTCTTTTTGGAAACGTATGTTAATTATATAACAAACCTATTAGTCTGTTATAAAGGTACCAGCTATGACCAAACATACTTTTATTTGCTTCTTTGTATACCTAGGTCATATTATTGAAATGGTTAGCAAATCTCTTGCTATTTTAATGGCGAACACATATGTGAATCTAACTGATTATATTTCTACTGTCGGAAAACCTTACATTGCGACATTTACCCTTTACTCACTAGTGCTTGAGTATTACATTTTTGGAATAACCAGACAACAGTATTTGCAATGATTTATAATGACTTACAAATTCACACAAAAAAGTCCATATTGGAAATTACTTTTCATAATTGCTAACTTTAGTTACAAAATAATTGGATATTTTGCAGTGTGAAATAAAATAATTCTACATGTACATAAATTTTTGTGTTATTTCTTCCTAAGAGATTGATAATCCTCTGAATTTGTTTCCTAACTTCCATGAATAATAGTTGCAATGTATATTTTTCAATACCGAACTTAATAAAAGCTGAGACAGAAGACAATATCAGTAACGTTTTGAAATGACTGCTGGAACTCCATAATCTGAGTACTGACTGCACTGGTGAGGCTGCCCCATTGTGAGGCTGTCCGTTGTAGCGTTCCAAGAATGGAAGACCAGCGACCTCGTGAGGCAAATCCAAGTGTTGCACCTGGATCCAGAAGAAATGCCTGAGAACTGATTATTACAAAGGATTTCTGAAAGAGCATTTGTTTTTAGAGGTCTGGATTCAGAATCATCTAAGCACATACTTTGGGCTAAACAAATTTGTATGCATGTTACTTCAACATCTTTTGTTTTTAGGTTAACATACTTAATATATATATACTGGTTCAGGGGAAAAAATAAACATTAATATTATGTTGTGCCCTTGAGAATTGAAGTAACAGATAACCTTGAGATGTTGTTATTATTTTTTAATCTGACTAGTTATTGGTGACATTAATATAGGCTGAGCCAAGACTTTAATGAAAACATTAGGTTACATAAGACAAATATTAATGCAAAGATTCCCCAACCCTCAGATATTTTATATTTCATAAAATAGATTCTCAAGGTTAGTAATTTTCTTCTAATGTACTTTTAATTAGTTTTGCTAATTTCTAAAAATTGAAGAAAACAAACTACTATACTGTAAGTCTCATCTCAAAGGAAATAATGTCATTATCACCGAGGATGAACAGTCTTCCAATGTTGTTCTCTTAAAATGCTGATAGGTTTTCTTTCTGAGCAATACCATCTTCCAGCAACACAGTATTTCAGAGTCAATCATCTTAGTGTCCTATTACACTTTTTGAAATTTATCAAAGGCTTAGGTGTGCACTTTTATATGTATCAACATGTGATTAGTCCTAACACAACAGATTTTACTGTAGAGAAGTTTATTTCCTTTGAAGTTCATTTAAGGCCAGGCATGGTGGCTCACATTTGTATTCCCAGCACTCTGGGAGGCTGAGGCAGGAGCATCCTTGAGCTCAGGAGTTCAAGACCAGCCTGAGTGAGAGTGAGACCCCTCATCCCTGTCTCTACTAAAAATAGAAAAACTAGCATGCCTGTAGTCCCAGCTACTTGAGAGGCTGAGGCGAAGATCACTCAAGGCCAAGAATTTGAGGTTGCTGTGAGCTATCATGACACAGCACTCTACCCAAGGCAACAGAAACAGACCATTTTCTGTGATAGACCCATTCCATTTTAAAATAAAAAGCTGCTGGTGAAAATGCTTTTTGCATTGGCACTCTGTCACATTGGCCCTACTTGTGAGTTTTCCAAGCAAGGAGCCAAAGACCTAAGATAAGAGTCCACCAAGAGGTTAGACCTGGCACTTTGCACTTCAGTGTGTTTGGTCATTCTTTGATCAAGAGCACACCTAGAGCTCAGGCAGACTGCCACTGGGACAGTTGGAGATACTACTGAAGAGAGATTTCAATATACATAATCTATTTAATTTGATATATATGACATTCTTGGCATTTAAGTGCTAAATTGATTTAAATGGCTTACTGTGTATTACAAACTCACAAATAGTATCTCTTCAATATTTAATTATTAGACAGTATCACAAGATTTTATAATTCACCATCTTTATTTGGCAAACACAACACAAAAACAGAGTTGGAAACAAAGATTTTGGGAGCTGGTGTGTGTGTACAGTAAGAGCTATAATCGCGGGACAACAGTTAACAGAGTAGGTAAACAAGCTGTGAGAGGTACACCACACGCATTATCTCAGGGGTCAGCAAACTCCTTCTGTGAAGGGTCCAAATGTAATAAGTTCTCCAGTTCAGTGGGCAAGATGATCTCTGCCTGGCAACTACTCTGCCCTCACAGAGCAAATGCAGCTATAAATGAATAAGTTCAGCAGTATTTCAATAAAACTCAGTTGAAGGTCACTGAAATGTAAATTTCATATAATTTTTACATATTATTCTTAAAAACATTTTAAAAAACCATTTAAAAAATGCTCTGGGAGGCCAGGGTGGGTGGATCACTTAAGCTCAAGACCAGCCTGAGCAACAGCTAGACTTTGTCTCTAAAAATAGCTGGGCATTTTGGCCAGGCCCTGTAATCCTAGCTACTCAAGAGGCTGAAGCAAGAGGATCACTTAAGCCCAAGAGTTTGAAGTTGCTGTGAGCTATGACGCTATGGCCCTCTACTCAGGGCAACAGAGTGAGATCGTCCAAAAAAAAAAAAAATTAAAAACAGAATAATCATTCTTAGCTTACAGGGCATACTAAAAAAGATGCCTATTAGATTTGGCCCTGACCTCTGACCTCTGGCCTCTGTATTATCTCATTGCTGACTTCTACATTACCTCATTGGGTTAACGGGGTTTTCTAAATGATTATATATCCTCTGATTATATTGTCCAATGAATGCAAATGTTTTCTTCCTCATCTTGTTTTCCACCCTACTGCCCATCACTCTCTGTCACCCTGCTGGCAGAGACTGATGATATTTAGGTCAATTGCTCCTCAGGTTAAGAGTACATCCTACAGGTCTAGACTCTAAATGTACCAATTTAAGAACTGTCATCAATTATAAGGTTTTGCAACAATCTTAAGGTCATGTAACAGGATCAGATTTGGGCAGGGTTTCTTTGTTTTGTTTTGAGACAGTCTTACTCTGACACCCTAGGTAGAGTGCTCTGGTGTCATAGCTCACAGCAACCTCCAACTCCTGGGCTCCAGCGATCCTCTTGCCTCAGCCTCTCTAGTAGCTAGGGTTACAGGCCCGGTGCTACCATGCTCAGCTAATTTTTCTATTTTTAGTAGAGATCGGGTCTCACTCTTGCTCAGACTGGGCTAGAACTCCTGAGTTCAAGCGATCCTTCCCAGGATCAAGCCTCAGCTTCCCAGAGAGCTAGAACAGATTTGGACGTCTTTACAGCTGGACCTGCCTGCAGAGTGGCAAAGGGGCAGAGCGAAGGTGGTTGTGGCAATCCAGGGGAGAAGCGGAGATCGGGAATGCTCTGGTGGAAACAGGACTAAGAACAGTACGCAGACTGGGAATGTATTGAGGATTAGGTGCTTGTTTGAATAAAGATCTATTCGGGGATGGGGAACCCACAGCCTTGAGGATACATGTGACCTTCTGGATGCTTTAGATCGGCCTTCTGACTCAATACAAATCTTACAAAACAAATCCTTCTAATGAGAGGATTTGTTCTGTGAAGTTTGACGATCTGGAGGACCACATGTAGCCGCCTTGAGGCCGCGGGTGAGAAATTGATAACACCTTTTTAATGATTTTTAAAGAGCTACCTAAGTTTGGTTGGGACAATGATCGTGTCTTTCTTCTTTTAATTATTAGTAACCATTCAAAAAAATCCGATTTCTCCTACCTCAAAAGGGAGCACATTTTTTTCCAACCTAAAAGTTATATTACTTGAAAATTATTTTTTTTCACATCAGCACAATCACTGGACAGGAATCGCTGCGTGGAGACAGTCTCTCCACCTCCAAACTATTTCCGGGGGACCACCCTCCTCTACGCGGGTTCCCGGGGCTCCTCGGCGCCCAGTCATACCCCTCTAGGCGTCTCGGACTCTCCTGCGGCGCAGTCCTCCTCCCTGCGCTCCCTCCGCCCACCCTCCCGCCCATCCGGGAGGCTCCTCCCTCTCCAGACCCGCAACCCAACTCCCTCCCTCCTTCCGTCGCTTTCGCCTTTCCCCGCCCCCATGGTTGCCTTCGATTGGCTAAAATGTCCCGACCGCGGCAGGGAAGCGACACAGCTGCGTTCTGATTGGCTGTACATAGGCTGGGGCCTCCGTGATTGGCTGATATGAGGAGCCAGCAAGTGTGCCTGCGCGCCGGGGTGTGTGGACGTCGCTTTGTTGCCCGAGGGGGGTGGACGGTAGAAGTTGAGAGGGTCGGGGGTTAGCGCTTCTCGGGACCGGCAGTCGCCGCAGTCACTTCGCTAGGTATTTAGCGTAGGAGTCGCGCTGACAGCAGCTATGAGCGGCGGCGTGTACGGGGGAGGTAAGTGCGACCAAACAAGAGAGCGCGCCTTTTTTGGCGTGTAGGGTTTGTAACCGCCGCCCCCAACCCTCCCCTTCCCGGCGTTCCCTTCCGGTCTCCCGGCTCGGGAACCCGGCCTCTCCGCCCCGTCCCCGCCTTGCTCTCGGCCCGCCCCGGAGCCCACCCGGCTCCGCGTGAGCCTCGGGCTCGAGGAATCGCCGCCCCTTGCGGCCCCTTTCTGTCTCGGGGCCCGGGGGAGCGAGATTTTGAAGGTGTGCGCCCCTCCCCGGGAAAGCCTCAGAGGTGGACCGGCAGGCCCTGAGGCCCCAGGGTCACATGTCCCTGAGGGTCTCCAAAACTAGGCTGTGTTGGGGTGTGTGTGTGAACTTGGAAGGTCCCAGCAGTTTGCAAGCGTGGACGGAGGTTTTCCGTAGATAGCAGAGCGAGCAGGGAGAGGTAGAAGTGATTGGTGAAGCGGCGGCCACTTAGGATGCGCCCAGCTCTCGGGCTGCTCACACCTTTCAGTAACTCCTGCCTATTGACTGTGGAGTTTCTCGTGGGCGGGTCTGTTTGGGATTTAGGGACACCTGTAACTTAAGGATGCCCAGAAAGTTTGCCTAGGGTCCAGCGTGTTCTTTGACTTTCTTTGAATAGGCTGTGGTGTAGTAGAAAGATTATCAAGAGCTGGGACTTAACACAGACCAGGTTGAAATGTCAACCTCACTGTTTATTTAGCTCCTTGGTCTTGGGTAGTTTTCTTTTCCCAGCTTCAAGGTCCCTATTTGTGGAATAATTCTTACACGGTACTGCACTTCTGCTCACAGTGTGGTCTATGGACCAGCTGTGTCAACATCACTTGCAAGTCTCTTAGAAATGTAGAATTTTAAGCCTTACCCGGAATTACAGTCTCCATTTTTGCAGGATCTCCAGACAATCAAAGTATCACTATATATCATGTTTGGGGTTGTATTTGACCTGCTGGAGATCGGAGAGACAAGTTCAGAGTATTCCTATTGTTACTGTTTCTAGCAATGTTGCCGTTTTGGAAGAGGATGGCATTTTACAGATGGGGAATAACAAGGTTTTCAAAGTTTTGAAAGTGCAGTTTCAGAGTCTTCTGAAGTGATATGCCGACCCTCACTGCCTCCTTCCTCCATCTCTATTTATGCCCTTGGTTTTGCTTTTGCAATGTAAAAATTTCCCATTTTTACTATGGAGAAGGCCTACTTGATTTTCTTGATTTACCTTTTTTCCATCTGAGATGCATTCCTGGCAGAAAAATTAGGTCTTTGTGCCTTTGCTTCATTGAACTTGTTGATTCTATTATGACCTTCAGGTTCGCTGATCCAAGGACCTGGAGGCTGTGGATTACTCCTTATTAGGCATTATTTAGTAAGACCAAGATAGATAATGGGTAATATGAATGGAAGCAGCAAACATTTATTGAGTGCATACTGTAGGGCAAGAACTATTCCAGAGGCTTTACATGCATTACATTTAATACCTCCATTAACTCATTTAATCCACAATAACTGAGACGCTACTTCTATCTTCATGTAATTAAAGAAGAGAATAAAGTATGCAATAGATTAACCAGCCCAAAGTTACATATAACTTCATTGTAAGTTAGAAACAAATATCTCTGGGATAAAGAAAAGGCATTTTAGTAAAACCCTTTCCCATTTCATAAAAAGTGTTTTGATTCTTTCTCCTGGCAGGGTTTAAGTGGGTCATTTTTCAAATGTGTACCCAACAGCATAATCACATATGTTTAGGCATTCAAAATAAACACTCTGCTTTTTGTTGGCTTATGTAGAGGAATATGTATTGAAGCCTATTTCACATGTAAAGTATTTAAAACTTGCAAATATATATAAATGATTTTGCATTTGAATCACCACTCTATGTTTAGTATTTATGGTAGTCCACATTTTTCAAAGGATTTCCTATAAAAAGCAGTCCCAGCCACAATTTTAATAATAACTTAATAAACTGTATTTTTAAATCTACTTACTAAATCTACTAAAAAGATCTTTGTAGGCTGGGCATGGTGACTCACACCTGTACTCCTAGCAGTCTGTGAAGCCAAAACAGGAGGATCACTTGAAGTCAGAGGCCAGCCTGAGTGAGAGTGAGACCCCATCTCTACAAAAATAGAAAAATTAGCCAAGGCTTGTGGCACAGTAGTTGTTATAGCTACTTGGGAGGCTGAGGCAGGGGGATTACGTGAGTCCAGGAATTTGAGGCTACTAGGCTAATACCACGGCACTCTAGCCTTGGTGAACAAGTGAGACTCTGTTTCAAGAAAAAAGAAATGAAGGAAATTTAGTCTTGTCGATAGCAGTTAAGTAAATGAACGTCACATTTTATTGATTCTTTTTTTTTTTTTTTTTTTTTTTTTGAGACAGAGCCTCAAACTGTCCCCCTGGGTAGAGTGCCGTGGCATTACAGCTCACAGCAACCTCCAGCTCCTGGGCTCAAGCGAGTCTCCTGCCTCAGCCTCCCAAGTAGCTGGGACCACAGGCGCCCGCCACAATGCCCAGCTATTTTTTGGTTGCAGCCGTCATTGTTTGGCGGGTCCGGGCTGGGGATTTGAACCCGCCACCTTAGGTGTATGTGGCTGGCGCCTTAGCCTGTTGAGCTATAGGCGCCGAGCCTTTATTGATTCTTAATTGTATATCTTTCCCCTCATTTAAGCAGCTGACACTGGAGTG
Source organism: Galago senegalensis (assembly GCA_963575145.1). NCBI lineage: Eukaryota > Metazoa > Chordata > Mammalia > Primates > Galagidae > Galago > Galago senegalensis. Next base: position 20,608 of record CAUYTI010146100.1, on the reverse strand, counting down.
TGTCTTAATGTTGAGTCATGACAGGGTTTAAGTGGCAGCATATTTTTTTCTTAGTGATACGTGAAATAACGCATCATATAGTTGATAGCAGCTTTTGCTGGTGACAAATGGTAGCAGTATCAATGAGGTACGTGTTCGTTCATTAATAGTAGTATACAGAAAGTACAGAGGTAGCACAGACAAAGTTATTAACTCAGTGTGAAAATGTTGGCAGGCTTTACAAGAGAGTTAGTGGGGATGATAGAGGAGGAGTGAAGAGGGACAGCATGCAGACGGGTCAGCTGAGCGAGAGTATATGGTGTGTTTGGGAGGTAACATACAGGTATTATTCAGTAATGCGGTGGGAAGTGCCCACTGCCAGAGATGCTAGGCCTTCAATATCAACTAGCTAGAACGATTGAACTTTTATAGGTGGTGAGAAACCTCTGAATAACTCACACCTTTATTTCTATTGGAAGATTTGTGTGCCAAAGTGATTAGTTACGATTTTGAAAGATCACATTTAGCAGTTTGAAGGGTAGATTGAAAAGGTAAAGAAAAGGAAGCATAATACCCGTAGGAAATTGTAATTTCCTGTTAAGACCTTGATTGAAAGCAGTGGCATTGGTTTTAAAGAGGAGTGGGTTTGAGAAATATTTAGCAGAAATAGTTGGTAGAAATTGAAAGATGAAGGCATGCACTACTCTGAAGTTTTTGCCTCTGAAAACTGGGGTCTGCCACTGTGAGAGGCAATGCTGAGACTAGCAGTGTTTCTGATGGGTTGAATTTTTGAGGTATCCATGAAACATCAAGTGGAATTGATTTACTGTCCCTTCTGGTTGTCCTGTACCTTTCCTGTGTCTTTGTAAATAGGCCCTTTTATAAGTAACTCCTCAAAGGACCCATTTTTAGCATATTCTCTTTCCTGACAGGACATCTACTGATATTCATGTATAATTTGTTATATTTTAATTACGTGAATCTTTAAGGTATTTTTCTAACTAGGTTCAAGCTAGTAATAATGTGAATATGATTTTTTTTTTTTTTTCTGAGACAGAGCCTCAAGCCGTCCCCCTGGGTAGAGTGCCGTGGCATTACAGCTCACAGCAACCTCCAACTCCTGGGCTCAAGCGAGTCTCTTGCCTCTGCCTCCCAAGTAGCTGGGACCACAGGCGCCCGCCACAACGCCCTGCTATTTTTTTGGTTGCAGCCATCATTGTTGTTTGGTGGGCCGGGCTGGGGATTCGAATCTGCCACCTTAAATGTACGTGGTTGGTGCCTTAGCCGGTTGAGCTATAGGCGCCGAGCCATAAGCATCTTGTTTTAAGCCGACATATTGTGTAATGATTGCCAGTTGCTCATGCATTGAAACTGTCAGTGGCTTCTAAAAGTCTTGAAAATGACAGATGTGAATGTTCAGTGCAAAGGCTGAGGTATGTTTACGGAAAAGGCTTCCTCAGCGTCTCCTCAGAGGCTTGTCTTCTTTGGTATTTTAAGTTGCTACCAAAATTTCTGCTGTGTCTTGAAATGACCCTGTGATCAGTTCCCAGTGTCATTAAGTCTTTTTCTCTGGACAGGTATCATTTAGGAATCACGTTTCTAGCCCGTAGGAAAAAAAGGCTGTAGCCTGGCCTCCATACTGTTATCTTACACCACTTTGCTATCTGAAATGAAATGAGTAAGACAAAATAATTAATTCTTCAGCGTCTTAACACTCCAAATACTAATATTTCCAGGCCTAAAACTCAAAAACACAGGCCATCAGGTGTTCTGAGTACAGCATTAAAATGTCTCTGTACTAAAACATTTCGTCATTTAAGAAGCTCTCAATGTGGGGGCTCACACCTATAATTCTAGCATTCTGGGAGGCTGAGGCAGGTGGATTGCTTGAGCTCGGGAGTTTGAGACCAGCCTGAGCAAGAGTGAGACAGTAGCTCTACTAAAAGTAGAAAAACTAGCCAGGTGTTGTGGCAGGTTACTAGCACTCTGGAAGGCTCAGGTGGCTGGATCATCTGAGCTCAGGAGTTTGAGACCAGCCTGAGGAAAAGTGAGACCCCATCTCTACTAAAAATAGAAAAACCAGCTGGACATTGTGGTGGCAGGTACCTGTTGTCCCAGCTACTTGGGAGGCTGAGGCAAGAGGATCACTTGAGCCCAAGAGTTTGAGGTTGCTGTGATCTGTGACACCACGGCACTCTACCCAGGGTAACAGTGAGACTCTGTCTCAAAAAAACAAACAAAAAAACAAAAAAAAAAACAGCTTTCAATAAATGATATCCTTCTCATAAAAAAAAAATGATGTCCTTCTAAATCAGTGGTTTTCAACCTTCCTAATGCCGCAACCCTTTAATATAGTTCCTGTGAGTCGCAACACACAGGTTGAGAACCGCTGTAACTAAATGCTGTGTTTTAGAGTCATGTTTGCCTGGCTTCAGGGGCACAAACTGAGAGTGACATGTTGTTTACACTTGAAGGCGTTAGCTAATTTAATTTCCTCCTCCAGCTTCATAAAGGTATAGATGCCAAATAAAAATCACATGTACTCATGGCATACAATGTGATGTTTTGATATATGTATACTTTGCAAAATGATTAAATCAAGCTAATTAACATATCCATCACTTCATATACTTATCATTTTTTTGTAATGAAAACAGTTAAGATCTAATCTCTCAGCAATTTTCAAGTATACAATACATTATTATTAACTGAGTCACCATGGTGTACAATAGATCTTCAGAATTCACTCATTCTAACTGGAACTTTATATCCTTTAACCAGCATCTCCTCACCCAACACCCAGCCCCACCCTCACCCCCTGGGAGCCGCCATTCTGCTCCCCTATCTGATTCAATCTTAACGGAAGATCCCAACCAAGGCCAAACCTGGGGATGGAATTAATTATCCAGTCACTCACAGGTGGGTCTTACAGAACGAGGTTAATACTGTGGACAAAGAAGCTGACAGGGCACAAATTATGCCTATTCTGTGAGTAAACAAAGAGTTCATGTTCTGTCGGTCTGGTCTTTTCAGGCAGCTGAACATAGTCTACTCACATGCTTGGGAAATGCAATATTTAAGCAGTGGGGTATAAAATAAACATCATTATGCAGTACAAGAAAACACACACATATGAAATACGGTTCAATAATAGAGATTGTCAGGAGCAAAATAAAAACATACCACATTCCAGAGCTCCGTGTTTCTTTGCTATTTCTGTTTTGGGCAAGTGTGTGTGTGTGTGTGTCTGTGTGTGTGTGTCTGTGTGGGTGCATGTGTGCCCCTTGGTATCTGGGAATGAATGCAGAGATGTGGGATGGGAAGTAGCAGGTTGAAGCCGACTCTAGAAGCTGAGTGGCCATGGCCAAGTCCACAGACCTCAGAACTCCTCTCTCTCATAGGGCTGCTCTATGCTTTAAGGAAATGATGCAACAGGACTTTCTGAATATAAAGATTGCCTCTAAGATTTTAAACATTATTATTTGAAGCTGGTTAACAATTTTTTTTTGTCTTTTGATCATTAAAACCATTCATAAAAAAAGAAGCAAACTTGTATTTTGCTTAAGCAAAAGTTTGCTAAAATGAGGGCTAGATTGTCAGTGAATTTCAATTCTGAGAAATGTAGGCTATTTCTTTTAATTCTCATAATAGAAATAATTAAAAGCTATCTGTGATTAGACTTATTAGAAGGGACCCTTATTTTAAGCCATTAGTGTTATTGCTATGTGCACAGGTGTATGTAGGTACACACACACACACACACAAAAAAAAAAAAAATTAACAGGGCAAACAGCTTTGTTCCTGATACATTACTGAATATATCTTCACTCTGAAGGCAAAGAAGCAGCAATGATGGATAGACAATACATTCTCAGAGAACATTTCCAGCAATGATGTTGGCATTTAAGCATCTATCAAAATCATGACAGAGGTGGCCCATCACCTGTAAACAGTTACGCACAGCAGAGAAAATATTTTAACAATAAGAGTGGCCTTGCCTTCATTCAGATAAACAAACTCTCGTATTGAGAGAGAGTGCCCCACATTGTGTTCCTTTTGGCTGGGTATAATTACTTACTAATCTGTAGTAAAATCAAACATAAAGCAAACGTTACCATGCTTCCTCTGTTATCTGCAGCCATCTACATAATGTGTGCCTGGTAAACTGGGACGCATACTCATCTAGGAGAATTAGGATGCAAATTCAAGTGAAGACTCATCACTTATTAATTCTAAGATTTGGGGGCATATGTCTTATCTCTCTGTGGGTCAACTGCAGAATCACAACATGTCACAAAATGGCTATGGGGATTTAAAGAGAAAATGGATGTGTACCAGTCAAGCAATTTACAAATGATTGGCCTTACTATTTGAGGAAAACTGCCACATTTAGGGAGTGGTATCATTTTTTTCCCATCTGAAAGTCTCTTTTATTCTTTCTGAAGTTTCTTATGCCTTTGTAATTTCATCTAAGAGATTGCCATTTTTTTGTCACATAAACTGGGAGAAGCACCGCTCCTCGCTCACCGCGCTCCTCGCCCTTTATTGGTATGGGGCGTCCTCTGCGGCAGTGTTTGATTAGCGTACAGCAAGATTCCTGTCACAGAGAAAAGAAGATGGACATCTTCTGTGATAGGTCAGCAAAAGGACAGCTGAGGCCCCAAAGCCTGAAACAGCTGAGGTTTTGACTCGTTTCAACATGAAAAAGTAAATAACAACAAAAAGTAGCTGAGGAAAAATACAACATCTGGTGCAAGTACAGTATTAGTGACTTTCAGGATTATGGTGAAGTATCTTCTTTTCTGAAGGGAGAACTTGAGGTTGGAAGACTCTACAATTGCTGAAGATATTCATTCTTCTGCTCAAGCGGCTTGGCCAAGGGGACTATCTCTCAGGGTTGCCTTGCCTCTGGGACCAGGTCACCACTGGGACCTCACCACTTGGGACCATGTCAAGACCATACAGTTCACCCTAACAGGCTTGAATAACTGAGTATCCAAGGTAAGTGTTTGTAGTGCAGAGAATTTCACTCCCACAAGCTTTTGGGCTATCCACCTAGGAGAAATGTCTCATCCTCTCCATGCAATCTTCAAGGTTTGCACAGAGACATTTCTCCAGAGTGGGGGTGCCATTCTGCCTTATGACCAGAAGCCCTAAGGATAGAAGTGCTATACAAGTATCACTGTAGTAGCATCTGAAACGGGGACTAGTGAGGCAGCAAATGACTGAAGCTATCATCAGGGAGAGAAAGATGAGAGCCTGAAGGAAGGGCAGGGATGGAGAGGAAGGGCCAGTGTGAGGGACAGTAAGTAAGTGGGCCTGATAGTATTAGCGACTCTCCAGATGTGGCCAGAGGGCACAGCATAGAAGCTGTGGCAATTTCGCTTTCTGGCCTGGCAAACTGGGCAGATGGAGACCAAAAGCAGGGATGAATGTTACCCAGTATCATGCAAAATATTCTAAAGCAGAAGTGCACGTTCCCCGTGAATGCAGTTCTGTAATGCCAATGCATTCAATGTGGCAAAGAGGTAGAAATAACAGGCAAAAAATTAATCTATTTTCAGACAATGCCTCCTCCTCTCCAAATAAACTTATTTTTTGGTGTGTGCTAAAATTTTCTTCCTGTTGGGCACAGTGCGTCATGCCTGTACTCCCAGTGCTTTGGGGGGCTGAAGTAGGAGGATTGTTTGAAGCCAGGAGCTTCAGACCAGCGTGACAGCCCATCCTGGATGGAGTTGAAACATACTCTTTTTCAATGACTAAGCAAATGACATGAAGTCTATGTTAACCAGCTTGATGAAAGTATTTCAAATTGTATATGAAAACGCTATACTGTACCCCATGTTTGCATTAATGTATATAGTTATCATTCAATAAAAAAAAATTAAAATAAAAAAAAGAAACATGTTTTTCTTAGTAAAGTATCACAAGAATGGATACTAACATGAAGCCAGTAGGTGGTCTCATGCATGCCCACATAGGTGAAAAACCCATTTCATTTCAAGTTGGGGGGAGCTTGGGGTACTCTCACTGAATGGGTGAGGGGTCGGGGTGGGGGGCTGGCACACCTTTTGTGTGTGGGACATAACCACAAGGGGGACCCTACCTAACAAAATCAAATATTTTGACCTGGTTGATTGTACCCTCCCATCAACCTGAAATAGATTTACTTAAAAAAAAAGTAAATAGAAATCATCAAATGGGAATCCCTCCAATTGTCATCGCCAGTTCTAATTTTTACAGTGTGTCTTCCGCACAAGAATGAACTCCCTCCCCCACATTTCCTGGACTTCTCTATGTTCTTTTCAAGGCTGTGAATGTACAGAGGATCACTGTTCCTGTACGCTCTCTGCTTTTTCTCCCGGCTCTCTTCCTTGGGACTTTATGCTCAAGATTCTCTGACTTTAAAGAAGCAAAACAGAACAAACAATACCCTCCCTTACACCTGTGTTGAGGGTCATCGCCCTTTCTCTAGCAGTATTCCTTTGGGGTTAACTCTTCCAGAGTTGCTCTCTCCATTCTCCCCCTCCTCTGTCTGTACATATCGTATTGTCAGCTCGTCACCTCCATCACTTTCCCAGAACTGATTGCACCGTCATCATTACAGACACTGCTATTGATGAATCTGGTGCATAGTTCTCTCAGTCTTTATTTGCTTGAATGTTCAGCTGCATTTGACATCTTCACAGCTATTTCTTCTCTCAGTGTTATTTTCCTGTGCCTCAGATTCTCCCAGTTTTGACTTTTACCAGGCTGACTGCTTCTCCCCTCCCTTTGCTGGCTCTATCCATGCCCCGAATGGCTATATTTGGTCCTCTTCTATTCCTGTTCTGTAAACTCTCTCCTTAAGAGATTTCATATAATCTCATGCCTTCAATCACCATGCAATATGTTTATGAATCTCAGAGATATTTCTCAGGTTTCTGATTTTATCACTGATGTTACATGATTGATATACAAAACCATTAGAAAACTAAGTACAAAATGAAACTCATTTTATCTCAAGAATCTATTTTTTGTCTCCTGAATTAGCTCATGTCTCTCCCTTCCCACTACATTACCCTACCACAGCCTCCGCTAACCCTCCCGTGCATTAACTCTGACAGACAGTGCTGTCCAGTCTTCCTGACACCCAGCCTCACTCCTCTTTCATTCATTCATTCTTGCTCCTCTTCAGCTGTTACCATTGTGATGTTTCTAAACTGAAAAACTGACTTTTGCATTTTTTCGTAATGTCTCAATGGCTTCCCAATGAATGTTCTTAGATATAATCTGAAATTCATATGCTATTCTAGGTCCTTCAAAATCTATCCCAACTCTATCTCAACTACATTTGGAGTTCTCTATACTCCATAAATATTGAACTCTTACTTTTTCCTAGGATCCTTTAATATATTCTTTCCTCTGCTTCAAAACTTTCCCATTCTCTTTGCCTGGTTAGTTTCTATTCATGGCTTAAATGACATTTTGTTCCAGAAAGCTTTCATTGCCTTTTGCAATACAATTTAGTCTTCCTCCTGAGAGTCCAATGGCACCACACACACATGCACACACATATACATACACATGCACACACAAACGCATACACACATACGTCTTCAGTAGCCCATCTCAGGTTTTTTAACATACTTCTTGGTCAAAGTCTAAACTCATTCATACCATGTAACATGTCTGTCTTCTGTTCATGCATAGTAGGAATTCAGCAAATATTTTTTGATAAAAAAGTTAGACAGGCATAGTGGTATGCGTCTATAGTTCCAGCTACTTGAGAGGCTGAGGTGGGAGGATCATTTAAACCTATGATTTTGGGGTTAAAGCACTCCAGTGTGGGTGACCGACTGATGCTATCTCTAAAAAAGTTTTTAAAAATTAAAAAAGCCAGACATTTCCCCTGTCTGGCTAATTCTCATAATTATCTCTTCGCACCTTTTTAATGCACCTATTTATGCATAATATCTTTATGCATAAAGGGTTAAATATGCAAATTTCCCTTTAAAAGAGACATTTTACCAATCTCCTCTATACTCCCAAAAGGAATTTTCAGTTTATAAATGACATTATTGTAGGGATTAGGGCATTTGTGAGGTCACTTCTGCTGCTGTTCCAGAAAGTGGCCCTTTATATGCATCTTGTCTATAATAGTTTGTCAATATATCACACAAACTTGTATCTTTGTTTGAGAATGTCTTTGATGAGCCATTAACACAAGGAAGAAAGTGTTGGGCAAAAGATAAGCCATTGATCTCGGATAATTCCACATCTGAGATGACTGTAACAATGTCAATTATTAACATGGATAACGTGAAAAAAGAAAGCTAAAAGTGAGGAGAAGGTTGCAGCTGCACAGTGCGGTTATGGGGCCTGTTACAATACACAGAACCACACAGCCACGCGTTTCCTCCACCGACATTGCTGTATTACGTGTGGGTGGCCTTTCCCTTTAAGTTTTAAAGAAGTTATAGAGCACATACACTTGTACATTTTGTGAGATAATTTTGAGCATAGAAAATACAGAAGCTCTTTTTGTCGGGGACACCAGTAGTCTTTCAGGGTTTGAAACCTGTGGGTTGTTCCCCGTCTTCCATTGCCTCCTAGCCCATCATTCACCCAGGTCTCTCCATTTTGTCTTCACCTCTGAGACTCCATTTCCCCTGTCTGGCTAATTCTCATAATTATCTCTTCGCACCTGCATTTCTGCAACAGCCTCTGAGCTGGTCCTTTTGCCTTTGATCTCTTATCTCTTCAGTTAATACCGTAGACTGCTGCTCCATAAATCTTCTTAAAATAGCCTGTATGTCACTCTCCTTGCAGGACGCTGCAGTCCTTCCCCGTTACTGCTCCTTTCAAACCCAAACTTCCCATTCTGAGTCAAGGCTCTCCATCCATCTTATCTGGCCAAACTTTACGCATTTCTTTCTCTGTCCCAGTCAAGTCTGTTTTCTGGGTCTTGCCCACAGTAATTCTGGATCTGTGTTCATGAGCATCTCCTCCCATCTGCCCATCCAAATCTCCTCAGCCTTCTAAGACTTAATAGCATAGTTCTTCCTGAACCCTACTCTGAAGCAGTGGGAAAACGAATTCTGGAAGATGTATTGACTCCCAGGTCCATGAAGGAACCACTGGGTCCTACTCTCAGCCCTAGAAAGGCATGTGGGAAAGTCAGGGTACAGAGAATTTGGAGCCTGGAAGACGAATGAATTGTAGGCACAGTCACTCTAGGGGAGGGACAGCTGAGCAGCTGTCTAGAGCCATATGGAGAGTTTGAGGCACCAGTTCAGTTTAACAAGTATTTTCTGAGTGCTTTCTTTGTCTTAGGCACTGCAGAGCTGTAGTGAGCCAGGTGGACTTGGTCCCAACCCTTATGGACTACACTTTCCAAAGGGTGGCCCAACAAATAAATCATTACAATGAAGTTCTGGGTGAAGAGAAAGGTGTGGTAGGGGGACTAACCTAGATTTTACTTTTCCTGGTTCAGATCTGGATTTCAAACTAGGTGACATCTCTACTTAGTTGTTCCTCCTCAAACACAAGTGCCCAAGACCAAATCCACTGTCCCCCACACTCTCAGAACACATGGAGTCTCCATCCAGTGTCTCCTGACTCAGTGATGGGCTTTACTAAGCAGAAGGTTGTATCACTTTGTCACCCTCAGTAGACCGCTGTGGTATCATAGCCCAACCTCAAACTCTCTTGGGCTCAAGTGATCCTTTGGCCTCAGCTTCCCTAGTAGCTGGGACTGCAGGTGCCCTCCACAATACCTGGTTATTTTTAGAGATGGGGTCTTGCTTTGGCTTAGGCCACTCACTTGCCTTGGTCTCCTAGAGTGCAGGCGTGAACCACTGCACTCAGCCTTAGAAACCATTCTTGGTATTTCCTTCTCTTTCATTACCAAACACCAGTCGTTTCATCTTTTAATATTTCTCAAATCCATCTCCTTGTATTCACTACCCATTGCCCCTATCCTGGCAAAGTTCCTCTTTCTCTCCTAGACTATTTCAATGACACAGATCTGGTCACCACCCCCTCCTGCTAAAAACTGAGTCCAGTGGATTCCCATTGCTTCTACCATAAGGACTGAAATCCTCCAAATGGCTTCCAGGTGGCCTGGTCCTACCGCTGTACTCGGCTCCTCCTGCTCCAGCTGCACTGACCTTGTCTTCGTCCCTCATGCACCACACGACCAGGTGCTGTCCACGTGGTTCCCTCTGCTTGGGATGTTCTCCATCGTCTTTGTTTAGTCAGCTCTTACCTTTGCAATAGGGGTGAGGTCTTCCAGTTATCACGTATGATCTCCTCCTCAGGAAAGTGGAGACAATTTCTGCCTCCTGGTAATGAAGGATCAGACAACCAAATGCATAGAGAAATACTCCAGGAAGGCTGGCAGGCAGCGCGGGTTTCTGTCAGGCCTTCCCCTTCTCTCGTCTCTCTGCCAGAGATTCTCCCAGGCAGGCGAGATGATGTGGTGGTAAAGGGGAAGGTTCTAGAATCTGACAGACTAGAGTTCTCATCTCAGCGTCACCTCTAGCCTGACTCTGTTGCAAGTCCTCTGGGAAGGTCAGCTGACCTCCCTGAGTTTTTCGATTCCTTCTCATTAGGGAGGGGATAATCCCAGCACCCCTGAGGCTGCTGCAAGGGTGATGCAGGTAAAATGCTTAATAAATATTTGCAACTGCCGCCCTTATACTCCTGTCATTCCACCAGTTCTGCATTCCAATTCTGTCTTGCAATGTTCTCATTCTCTACGGCTTCCTTAGTGTGTCTTTCCACTATCATCATAGACCCCAACTATCTTGAAAAGGGGCAAACACTTACGTGACTCTGAGGACCACACTCCAATTGTAACTCTTCTTGCTGTGTAGCAAAGGCTTTGCCTCTGAAAATAATTTCCCTCTAATGCTTAAATTGGGGGTGGGGGAGGGAAAAGCTTCTCTCCACAAGGATTCCCTGGCTGCAGACTTCCATATGGGGCCATGACACAGACTCCTCCCTGTGCAGGAGACAAACTCTTTGGCCTCTAGAACTTCTAAATCTACCTCCATCCAACTATCTACCGAATATGTGGGCACTTTGTGAAAAATAAAACAAACACAGAGCACAGCGGTTCTTTATTGTAACTTCTCTTTCTGGAGACTATTTAGCGGAGGGAATAATGTTATCAAATCTGAAACCACTGTTTTTTTAACCTCTTTGATCCTTTACGCTCACCAGTCACCTTCCCTTCATTTGTCTGCTTATACTTCCTTGTCTTTGGCTGCTTCCTTCCCTGTCTGGATCCTGGTCCGCAACGCAATAGGCTCCTGGATATTGATAGAAGAAAACTGCTCCTGGTTCTAGGCGCTGTCTGCTCTGCACTCCTTTCTCCTCTTCTTTCTTCCTTTTCTTTTTTTAAAAAAACTGTATTTCTTTTCTCTTCTCTTTTTTGACTACAATTAGCAGAAAACTTTGAATAGTCCATGTGAAGTTACTGACATGTCACAGGCACAGTGGTGGGTCTTACAGCCCTGAAGATGGTATCATGGTAAGATCAGCTGCCAACTGGGGGCCGGACACAATCATAAGAGGAACTGTACCTGACAAATGCAATCAGTGTAACCTAACTCTTTGTACCCTCAGTGAATCCCTTACAATTAAAAAAAAATAAAAAAAAATCAGGTGCCAGGTAAGAATTATACATTATTTTTAGGTTGTAAAATATAGTCTTATACTCTGAAGATGGATATTAACTAATTGGAGACTAGATAATAATAAACATGTTTAATTTCTCCTTTCATTATCTATTTCCCCACCTGTTATCTTTGTGACCGTGCACATTCCACAGTCAGCTTCACTGGTGCAGACTTGGAATGAACATGCATTAGAAAATACTCTGGTTACCTGGACAACCATGATAGGTCTTAGGTCATCTGAACTTCACAATGACAGTGGATTGCTTGAAATTTATCAACAACCATCACAAATGAAGCAATGATTTTTTCTTTTTTTTAAACAATGATTTTTTAATAGATTTGTTTATTTTTTTGAGACAGAGTCTCACTATGTTGTCTTTGGTAGAGTCTGTGGTGTCTATGCTGTGGTGTCACATAGCTCACAGCAACCTCAAATTCTTGGGCTTACATGACTCAATTGCCTCACCTCCCCAGTAGCTGGGACTACAGGCACCCACCACAATGCCCGGCTGTTTTTTGGTTGTAGTTGTCATTGTTGTTTGGCAGGCCCAGGCGGGGTTCGAACCCACCAGCCCTGGTGCATGTGGCTGATGCTCTAACCACTAAGCAAGGGCATCGAGCCTAGATTGATTTCTTTATTGTTGATACAGAGGTGTGAAGGTGTAAGTTTCGAGTTTCCATCAAATCACTGTAATCTAACCCTAGACCTAAAATGTTCCTAATGGCAAAAGTTTCTTCGTGAAATATAAGTCACTGTGAATTCTGATTACATTTCCTATTCCTTTCCAAAAAGCAGAAAGGAAATTATGTTATATTTGATTACATTACCAACAATCCAATGGCTGTCTGGGCAGCCATTGCCACGTCAGAAGCTGAATGTGTGCACAGCGCGTTCTGGGCTGCGGGGCGCTGGCTGGTCAGCCTGAGCTGTGGTTCTTTAGCTGAGCGGTTCATTAGCATCGGGAGGGTTAAAAGTGCACAAATGCACCTAGGTGTTTTCTTTACGAACAAAGCAAAATGTCTTTTGTATATGTGGAATAAATGGAAAATTACATCCCTGGAAACATGAGCACACTTTTGTTTCTTCCTCATAGGAATGTTAACAATTTTCAATATATCAAGTTTCTTAAATTTTATTCAATGAAGTCAAGTCTATATGGGTGGAGCAAAGAATACAAATGATTTATTTAGGTAGCTCTCAGCCATTTTTTGGTTCATAGACCACTTTGTGGGTATAATAGAACACTATAAATGTTAACTTCTTAAGTGCACTTTGTACACACATCACGTAGGATGTTATTCAGACGGAGATTCTTATTAAATAAGACTGAGCTGAGGCCCAAGGTTCTGCATGTGTCAGGAGATGCTGGTCCAGGGGCCACATCCAAACAGAGGTGACAGAGCAGCGACCTCTTAATGTGATCTGCTCTAGGTGATCAGTAGAATTAATGGGCAGATGTGAGCTGTATTCAATTAAACACAGGGCAGTACCTGACTTTTATACTCTAAGTACATAATTTGCTTATATTAGAATGCAAAATATGGGCTTCATTATTATTTCAAGTTTGTAAAGAGTTTGGGAGAATAGTTGGTAGATCAGCAGAAGGACTGCTGTGGGACGCCAGTTTTCCTAATTTTCACTTTGGGAAAGGATTAACTACAATGAGGCCAGCCAGAAAATGCTGGTGCTTGGGTCCTATCTTCAGAGAGTCTGATTCTAACTGTTCTGGGCTGCAGCCTAGACTTTGGGACTCTCCAGATGACGCTTACTTGTGGCCGACACTGAGAAGCCCCACTGTAGAAGTTGCATCTGTAGGGGCAAGGAGCACACAAATCTTGTGGAATACAGAGTGCTTCTTAGAGAGTGAATGTATAATGCAAAAAAAGTAATAAAGTAGAGAAAAATAGAATGAATTCAAGAGGGAGAAAATAAAAAAGGGAAGCCATGCAGAAAAGGATGCTAAGTGCAGAGTCAGGGCCGAGTCTGGTCCAAGAAGAGACAGGAGAGGCTGTCCTGGGTGTCGGACACCATGAGGCAGAGTCCCACCCAGTGCCACTCTCATCCCTGACAGATGCACACGCCTGGGAAATGAGGAGAGCACTTGTTAGGAACGCATGTTTGTAAGGACCATTAAACTCGAAACTATTGTTCTTATTTTTTGAACTGTTTAATGGAAGCGGGAGAAATGCAAGTAAATACTTTAAATATTTTATTAAGACGTCAGCGGGCTCACTGTGCCCTCAGTCTCCAGTCCAGCCCAGTCTGCACCCAAAGTGAGACTCTCCTTCAGCTGGTCCCGCAGTGTGCCAGTGTTGGTGGGGAAGCCTGTGTTTATTAAGCTTTTGGACAACTCTTAATTCTTGTATCAAAGCAGCACAGAAAATATCAGCGAGAAAAGTGGCATGCTGCCACACGCTGCCAGCACTCAGCCCCACGGGGCTGTCTGTCCTCTGGGCAGAGGGACCGTGGTGACTGCACAGCTGGCTGATAACGAGCATGTGAACTGGGGGCGGGAGACCTATCTCAGGTGCTCCGGTCTGGATGTACCAAGTGGAAAGTTAGCCCTTGACCTTTTCACAGGGAACGCATATTTATGATGTTTCCAAACGTAATTCTTTCTGTGAACTAAAAACCAAATGCAAGAGACACCTGGTGAGCAGTCAGTATCGACTGTGAGAAACTAAATCTGGACACCTTTATCAGGGAGGCAACACCCGCTCGGAATGAACAAAAGCGTCATGGTTTTTCTCTTCCTCAAAGAGTCCGTGCTGTTTGTGTTCTCCTTTCAGCTGATAGTGGCTTTTGGTTACAAACTCTTATCCTTCTATCTACTGCCTGCCTCGCAGCTGTTCTAAAGTTCCTACTGGCCGTGGCCGTTATCTTGATTTCAGTTTAGCCCCCAGACCCCGGAGCCCTTACAGAGAGACAGTAGAGGCTGTTTCGCTCCCCCTGCTGCCGCTCCTCCCTTCGGGTAAAGGCTTGTGCAACCCAGGGGGAGCGACACCGTCATGTCATTAGGGAGCCCCTGGAACTGCAACAGACCTACCCCGGCCACAAAGGGGCCCTTGTGGGTTTGTTTATCTACAGGCTGGTGAAAACCTAGGAAGTCACTTTGTTTGACTGCAGTAAAAGGCTTAAAACGATCTCAAGCACAGATTTTCTTTCATTAAAAAAAAGATCAAAGGATGGAAAGTATCATCTTCAAATCTCATGGTCGTCCTTCTCTTGTGTCACCTCAGTAAAAGGCACTTGGCAAACTGTATGTAATTACTAACCCATGGATTCGTCACAGCAATTTTCAACTAGTGTCTGTGATATTTATTTGCCTTTTTTATGAATTTCTCTCTCTCATTATTCAAGGCCAGAAACCAGCATTCTGTTTGACAGATGAGGACCTCTGGTGTAAGTAGAATTAAAGCATATGTCACACACGTATATGCTGGAAACTATGCAACGTATCGTAAACACACACATTCTGGTGAGAGGAATATTTACCGGAAAAAAATAGCAGTATTGACTTGCCAAGTAATCATGGCAACCAATTGCTTAGAATCCAAGTTCCAAAACATCTCATCAGTGAGAATGTTCTTTCTGTGAGGAACTGTTAATTTTTATTTATTCAGAGGTTTTAAACCAGTGCGTATGTGGGGTGGTGGTCCTGGGGGACTCCTGACGGGACACCAGCACCAACCCCGGTGTGTTTGCACAGGCATGTGTGTGTGTGGCTTGTGAATCTCCCATATGTGTGAACCTGGGAGCTTGTTATGATGGTGTTTGTCCATCTGTGTGCAGTGAGGGGGAGCTCCTGGATTGTAGACGGGTGCAGCAGCACGTCCAGTGCTTCAGGCTGTGTCAGCACAGCTTCGTCTTCTGACTTGATCACCCCTAATGCATATATAGGACTTAACAATCAAGTCTTTATTTAATTCTGAAACACTTGGTCACAAGGCAGCTCAGACAATCTAAAAACAGAATAAGTACGAAGATGCCAAGAATTCTAGATTATGGCATCCCTTTTTCTAGGTAAGAGGAAAGCATTATTTCTGATTTAAATTCAGGAACAAGAATAGGATAGAGAAATAAACGTAGGACAAGCTCCTGGAAGTGGAGCTTTTGACTGCAGGTGTATTAAGTCTCTGCCCCGAAACCCCAAACTCCAGCACTGGTCTCTTTCATCCATATTTGCTTAATGAGGATGGGGGGAATTTTTGGTCTAATAGACCCTCACTCGGTTCACTTAGGTATGACCCTAAGGTGAGGAAGGCACACAAAATGGTCACCCGACATTTCAATGCTCCTCCCCCAGTTGCTCTTGAGCACATTTGTGATTTCTTGTGTACTCACAGGGACTGAAGGCCTCGCAGACTCTGCAGCGCTTCAGCGGGCACCTGTCTCAGCCGGTTATTCTGCAGCATGCTGCATGGTGAAAGAAACAAAATCCTTAAAGAAAGATGTCAGGAAAACTGTGGGGCAGCTCACAGTTTTGACTTTCTGGGAGCTTAAATTCCTGAGGGGAGCACAGATAATTAATAATAGAGGAATACAGAACATAAGACAGGTGGTAAATACTATGGGTAAAAACCAAGGCATGGATAAGGGAGAGTTGGTAACATGGGGACAGATTTTTATTTTAAATATGGTCAGGGAAAGTCTCTCTGAAAAGGTGATATTTGAGTAGGCACCAGAAAGAAGTCAGGGAGCAAATCATGGTGAACAGTGAACATCTGAAAAGAATTACTGAGGAAGAGGGGAGAGCAGCTGCAAAGGAGTGAAGGCTGGAGAGAGCAGCAAAGGGCCAGTCGTGACAGAGGAGGAATGAGAGGGACAGAGGCTGGGAGATGGCCTGACACTACCTCCACAGGACTCAGCAGGACACAAGACCTGATTTTAAATGTAACAAGAAACCCCTATTGAAAGGTTTAAGTAGGGAAATGACATGCTCTTCAATATGTTTTTAAAGGATCATTCTGGTGACGGCACAGATTAGATAGAATGGAAATAAGGATAACAGCAGGAAACTATAAAAGATCTTCCTGCTTATGCATGGCCATGTTTGTTTGTTTGTTTTTAATTTCAGGTTTGAGGGTGCAAAGAAATCAGTTACAATGTTTGCATTTGTTAGGTAGAGTCCCTCTTACAATTGTGTCCCACTCCCAATAGGTGTGCCATATACCCTAACATTGTGCCCATTAAGTGGGAGCCACCATCCCCTCCTCCTCCTCTGCCCCCTTCTCTCTCCTCCCCCTCACCCTATCTTGAATTGATTTGAGTTTTCCTTATGTGGGTACGTATCACTTTGTCTACTGGTTTCATATTAGTATTGAATACACTGGATTCTTGCCTCTCCATTCTTGTGATACTTTACTAAGAAGAATGTGTTCCACTTCCATCCAGGTTAATACACAAGATGTAAAGTCTCCATCTTTTTTATGGCTGAATAGTATTCCATGGTGTAAATATAGCACAGCTTGCTAATCCAGTCCTAGGTTGGTGGGCATTTAGCTTGTTTCTATGTTTTGGCGATTGTCAATTGACTGTGATAAACAATATTGTGCAAATGCCCTGATGATAAAATGATTCTTTTTACTTCTGGGTAGATGTGTAGTAATGGGATTGCAGGATCAAATGAGAGGATTCTAATTTGAGTTCTTCGATACTTCTTTTCAAAGACATCATATTAGTTTGCAGTCCCACCCACAGTGTGAAAATGTTCCCTTCTCTCCACATCCACACTAGCATCTGCAACTTTGAGACTTTGTGATGTGGGCCATCCTCACTGGGGTTAGGTGTCTCAGGGTGGTTTTGATTTGCATTTCTCTGATGATTAGGGAAGATAAGCATATTTTCATGTTTGTTAGCCATTCATCTAACAAAGAGAAGGTTTTGTTCACATCTCTTGTCCAGAGGTAGATGGGATTGTTTACTCTTCCTTTGTTGATTGATTTGAGTTCTCTGTATTCTAATTATCAAGCCTTTGTCAGATTCATGCCATGCAAATATCTTTTACCATTCTGAAAATTGTCTATTTGCTTTAATTGTTGTGTTCTTAGCTGTGCAGAAGCATTTCAGCTTAATAAGTCTCATTTATTAATTTTTGTCATGGTTGTGATGGCTGCTGAAGTCTTCTTCATAAAATCTTTCCCCAGGCTGCATCCTTAAGAGTTTTCCCCACACTTTATTCTAAGATTTTTATTATTTCATGTCTTAAGTCTTTTATTCATCTGGAGTCAATCAAGTAGTGAAGATGTGTGTCCAGTTTCAGTTTTTCACATGTGGTGGTCCAATTCTCCCAGTACTATTTGTTGAATAGGAATTCTTTTCCTCACTGTATACTTTTGTTTGGTTTATCAAATGGTAAATCAGATGGTAATAAGAGACTAGTCTCATCCCTTAGTTTTCTATTCTGTTCCATATGTCTTTGTCTCTATTTTTGTGCCAATACCATGCTGTTTTGATTACTATGGACTTGTAAGAACATTACCTGAAGTCTAGTAGAGTTATACCCGTAGCTTTGTCTTTAGTAGTAAGAATTGTGTTGGCTATGTGTCTTTTTTTCTGGTTCCATACAAAATGAAGTACTAATTTTATCCACTTCTTCAAAGTATGCTGTTGGTATTTTAATGGCATTACATTGAATCTGTAGATTGCTTTGGGCAGCATATACATTTTAACAATGTTGATTCTTCCCAGCCAGGAGCATGGTATGTTCTTCCATCTTGTTTATGTCTTATGCTATTCTTGGATTTTCATGATTCTTTTTGTAGGGGTCCTTCACCTCTTTTGTTAGGTATATTACTAGGTATTTCATTTTCTTTGAAGCTACTATGAAGGGAATTGTCATTGATTAGCTTCTCAACTTGGATGTTACTGGCTTAAGCAAAGGCTATTGATTTGTGAACACTGATTTCATACTCTGAGATGTTACTGTATTTCCTGATCACTTACAGGAGTTTTGTGGTTGAATCTCTAGGGTTTTCTAAGTATAAGATCATATCATCACCAAAAAGCAAGAGTTTGACCTCCTCTGCACCCATTTGGATGCCCTTTATATCCTTCTCTTGCCTGATTGCACTGGCTAGAACTTCCAGCACTATGTTGAAAAGTAGTGGCAATAGAGGATATCCTTGTCTGGTTCCAGTTCTTAGTGGAAAAGCTTTCAGTTTTATTCCATTCAGTATGATATTAGCTGTGGGTTTGTTGTAGATGGCTTTAATCAGTTTAAGAAATGTGCCACCTATGCCTACATTCTTAAGTATACTAATTAGAAAAGGATGCTTAAAATTTTAACAAATACTTTTTCTGCATCTATTGAGAGCATCATATGGTCTTTGTTTTTGCTTCTATTGATATGGTGAATTACAATGATAGATTTGGGTATGTTAAACCAATCTTGCATCACTGGGATGAAGCCTAATTGACTTGGATGTATAACTTCTTAAATGTGTACCTGTAATCTATTAACTATGATTTTATTAAGTATTTTTGCATTAATAGTCATTAGCAAAATTGGTCAGTAGTTCTACTTTTCCTGGCTAGAAAAAGGGGTCTTTTTCTGGGTCTTTTCCTTGTTTTGATATCAGGGTAATGTTTGCTTCATGCAATATGTTGGAGAAGGTGCCTTCTTTCTCAATGTTTTAGAGTATTTTCTGCAGTATAGGTACAAATTCTTCTTTGAAGGTTTGATAGAATTCTGGTGTGAAGCCATTTGGTCCAGGCCTTTTTTGTGTTGGAAGATTTTTTATTGTTTCTTCAATCTCAGCGACTGATATTGGTCTGTTCAAGAGATCTGTTTCTTTCTCCTTAAGTCTAGGGAGAGGATGTGATTCCAAGTATTGGTCCTTTTCCTCCAAATTGTTAAATTTCTGGGCATAGAGTTCCTTGTAGTGGTCAGAGATAATCTCTTGTATCTCTGTGATATCTGTTGTTATTTCCCTCTTTTCATTTCTTATTGAGGTTATTAGAGATTTTATTTTCCTATTTCTAGTTAATCTGGCCAAAGGTTTATTGATTTTATTTATCTTTTTGAAGAACCAAATTTTTGGTTCATTAATTTTCTGAATGATTCTTTCAGTTTCATTTATTTCTGAATTAATTTTGGTTATTTCTTTTCTTCTGCTATGTTTGGGATTGGATTGTTCTTCCATTTCCATTTCCATGAAATTGGATTGGATTGTTCTTCTGCTCCAATCAACCTAATGATAATTCATTAGTTTGTTGATGTGCCCTCTGTTTATGGGATGTATGGATCTAATGTGATAAATTTCCCCCTTTACAACTACTTTTGTAGTATCCCTCAGGTTTTGGTGGCTTGTGTCTTTCTTCATGTTCTTATGATCAAGGAACTTAATGATTTCCTTCTTTATCTCTTCTGTCATTCAGCCTAAGGTTTTTAAATATCCCTTCCTGGGGGGTAGAGGCAAGATGGTGGACTGCAGCCAGCTTTTTACAGAGGCTCCCATCCAGAAGGAGACTTAAAAAACTGAAGTTTAGCAAGGGAGCTGATGGTTTGGAGCAGAGCCAAGAGAGAAGTTTGAAGAACGCACTTTAACCTTGCTGAGGTGAGTTGCGACCCTAAAAATACAACCAAAAGGTACAAAATCCACCAACAAGCAGATGGAAGTCCCCTCCCCCACAAGAAGGGCTCACAGTTTACTCCATACAAACAAGCGAGCAGAGTTCAAACATCCTCCCACTCTATCCCATGGGAGAGAGTTCCTAAAAACTGGACCTCCTACCCCTACTGGCATGCTACGGCACCCTCCTGCCAGGCATAAAACTGCATATATTCCCTACCTGCAACTCTGAACTCTGAGGATTCCCCCCTCACTCTCACCCTGAGGTCTGGAGGTTTGTCACCCATGGAGTCCAGAATCTTGGGCATTTCCTTGAGAGGAGTGGAGGGGGAAGGGGCTGGTGCTGTTCTGTGCTGACTCTGTGGCACAAGAGTGAGGAGAAGAACCTT
>CAUYTI010146097.1:0-46719 GCA_963575145.1 Galago senegalensis | reverse complement strand
TAATGGTTTTTTTACATCTGACTGCTTTCAGAATTTTCTCTTTCATCTTAACTTTGGTGAAGTTAATTATGATGTGTTTGGGGGATGTCTTGTTCGGGTTGAGACGTGCTGGGGTTCTGAAATTATCTGCTATCTAAATTTCAGAATCTCTTGGCATGTCTGGAAAGTTCTCTTTCATAATTTCATGAAGAAGAGCCTCAGTGTTTTGTGAAGCAACTTCATCACCTTCAGGGATTCCTATAAGGCGAATATTAGTTTTCTTCGAATTATCTGAGAGCTCTCTGAGAGTGACATCCGTTTTTACTCTCCGTTTCTTTTGATCTTTGCGTTCCTGGGCTTTTTCGAAAGTTTTGTCTTCAGAATCAGAGATCCTTTCTTCTCCGTGTTCCACTCTGTTACGGAGGGATTCCACTGTATCTTTCAGATCCTTGAGGGCTGCAACCTCTTGTTTCAGTGTTTCAAAATCTTTGATCATTTTATCTTTGAAATTGTTGAATTCTTGATACATCTTTTGAATGATTTCTTGAGATATCTTTTGAATAATTTCTTGAGAAATGTTTTGAATAATTTCTTGAAAAATCTTTTGAATAATTTCTTGAACTTCTACTTCCTTCCTTTCTTCTATTCTGTTAATCTTATTTGCTATCCATGTTCTGAACTCGATTTCTGACATTTCAGCCATTTTCTTATGGATGGGGTCTTCAATTACGTCTCCCGATTTTTCCTTGGAGGAGTTTGTCTATTTTGGTTATTCGAGTTGCTAGAGTTTTTCCGCTGATTCTGCCCCATTCTGAATTTACCTTGTTTGGAGGCCTTATTAGAACTGTTCAGTTGGTGGCTTCTTCTGGTTGCCCGGAGAGAGAGGCAGAGCATGTCTGTTGTCTACTCCCAGTTCTCTGGTGCTGGGGCAACTGGGGTGTATTGGAACGGCAGCAGCTGCACGGGAGTGTGTGTGGCCGGATTAGAAGATCTTTTCTTTATATTTGGATTTTAGTATTTTGTTTATGATGTGCCTGGGTATGATTGTCTTTTTATTGTAAACTGACAATTTTTAATGTGTAAATTTATAGGGACAGATTGTTAAAATTCACATATATAATATGGAATAATTCAATGAAGCTTGTTATTATATCTGTCATTTCAAATACTTAACACTTTTCTGCTGAGGACATTTTAAATTTATTTTCTTGGTAATTTAAAAATATATGATACTCTTTTATTAACCATATTAACCATGCTGTTCGATGTAACTCACGAACATTAAATGTGTATTCTTTCTGTTTGAGATTTTGTACACTTTGACCATCATCTCCCCATTCCTCTCAGCTTCGGTAACTGCTATTTTACTCTCTTCTTTTATGAGTTCTATAGTTTTAGATTTCACATATAAATGAGAACATGCAGTGTTTGTCTTTCTGTTTATGACTTATATCACATGTTTTCCAGTTTCATCGGTGCTGTTCCATATGACAGAATTTCTTTCCTTTTTAAGGCTAGATAGTATTTCATTCTATTGTATGTATTTGTACAAATTCACAAATATGTATTGTGTATAGTGCTAAAGTGAACATGCAGGTGCAGACAGCTTTTTGACAAACTAATTTCAAATATTTTGGGCAAATAACCTAGAAGTGGGTTTGCTGGGTCATATAGTAAGTTTATTTTTAATTTTTTGAGGAATCTGTGTACTATTTTCCATAATGGCTATACTATTATAATTGACATCTCACCAACAACATACAAGGGTTCTCTTTTTTTCCATATCTTTACCAACACTTGTTACCTTACGTCTTTAAGTTGAAAACCATCTGACAGGTGTGAGATGATGTCTCATTGTGGTTTTAATTCATATTTTCCTATTGTTTAGTGATGTCGAACATTTTTCCAGGTATCTGTTGGCTATTTGTATGTCTTCTTTTGAGAAATGTCTACTCAGGCTTCTTATTCATTTCTTTAAATTGTTTTATTCTTTCTATTGAGTTTGAGCTCTTTATATAGTTTGGGGATTAACCCTTAATTAAATGGATGACTTGCAAACATTTTCTCCCAGTTGGTAGATTTTCTCTTTGCCTTGCTTATTGTTTCCTTTGCTGTGCAAAAGCTTTTTTTAGTTTGATGTAACCCTGTTTATCTATTTTTGGGTTTGTTGCCTGTGCTTTTAGGGTCAAATTAAAAAAAAAAATCATTGCCCAGTCAACTGGTATATAATTTTTCCTCTTCTTTTTAAAAGTAGGTTAAAGTTTTCTGGTATTACATTGAAGTTTTACTCCAGTTTGAATTGATATTTGCTTATGATATGAGAAAAGGAGTTAATTTCTTTCTTCTGCACATGGATATTCGGGTTTCCCAGCATCATTATTGGAGAGACTGTCTTTTTCCTGGCACCTGAGTGAAAGGTCGGTTGACCATATATGCACAAGTTCATTTCTGAACTCTCTCTCTCTTTTTTCTTTCTTTCTTTTTTTTTTTTTTTTGCCAATACTGTGCTATTTTAATTACTGCATTTTTATAGTATAGTTTGAAATCAGGGAGTGTGGTTCTCTTAGCTTTTTTCTTTTTATTTACAGTTGCCTTTGCTATTTGGGGTTTCATTTGAATTTTAGGATTATTTTTTCTATTTCTATGAAAAAAATGATCAATTTCTTAACAGTATTAATTCTAATGATCTGTGAATGTGGGATATCTTTCTATTTATTCATGTTTTTAAAATTTTTTTCCATCAGCATTTTCTAGTTATCAGTGTAGGGGGTTTTCACCTACCTACATGGTTACATAAGTGTGGTTTTGGTGAGTGTATCTTGGGGTTTGCTGAGCTTCTTGTATCTGTAAATGTGTGCTTCTCAGTAAACTTTAAAGACTTTCAGTCATTATCTCTTTAAATGTCTTTTCCATACCAATCTGTTTTTTCTCTTTTTGGATCTCTAATACAAAATTAGATCTTTTGTTATTTTCCCTAAGGTTATGCTCATTGTTTTTCAATCATTTTTTTTCTCCTTATGGTATAGAATAATTAATTGAGATTAATTTATCTTCAAATTAACTATTTTTTCTTTTATCTCTTTTCTAATATTGAGTCCATCTATTGAGATTTTATTTTTTGTTTGAGACAGAACCTCAAGCTGTCCCCCTGGGTAGAGTGCAGTGGCATCACAGCTCACAGCAACCTCCAACTCCTAGGCTCAAGCCAGTCTCCTGCCTCTGCCTCCCAAGTAGCTGGGACCACAGGCACTCGCCACAACACCTAGCTGTTTTTTGGTTGCAGCTGTCGTTGTTTGGCAGGCCCAGGCTAGATTCGAATCTACCAGCTCAGATGTATGTGACTGGAGCCTTAGCCACTTGAGCCACAGGTGCCACCATCTATTGAGATTTTTTATTTTAAATACTGTATATATATATATATATATACACACACACATATTATACATATACAAATATATATATTTATTTTTATTTTTATTTTATTTTATTTTATTTTTTTGAGACAGTCTTATTTGGTTACCCTTGGTAGAGTGCTGTGACAGTGACATCTTAGCTCACAGCAGCCTCTAACTCTTGGGTTCAAGCGATCCTGTTGCCTCAGCTTCCCAAGTAGCTAGGACTACAGGTGACCACCACAACACCCATCTATTTTTCTTGTTTGTTTTTTTTGGAGATGGGGTCTTGGTCTTGCTCAAGCTGGTTTCGATTGCCTACAAGCTTAGGCAATCCACCTGCCTTGGCCTCCCAAGTGCTGCGATTACAGGTCTGAGCCACTGCGCCCGGCTAGATACTGTATTTTTGAGGCCTAAAATTTTATTTAGGCCTAAATCTACTTATCTTCTGAAAGCTTCTCATTCCATTAAATGTGTTTATCTTATTGAAGACAGTTTTAAGAAGTGTTTTAAAGGCTTTGTCTGATAATTTCAACATTTGATTGTCTTTTCTTGAGAAGTCAATTTTTTTTCATTTTTTGTGGATAATATAATTTTGGATTTATTCTGAACATTTTGAATATCATCTTCTGAATCTCTGGGCTCTGTTATAATTTGGTGCAGATTGTTTACATTTTATTTTTTCTTATTTTTTGGTAGCAAACAATCACCTGGTGGGTTCAGGCCACACTTCTGTGGGCAGTACTTCCAGTGTCAGTTCCATGTTATTTTGCCTCTTGTGTTTGTGCCATATGTTTGGCACTCATGGGTCATACTGGAACTTTGGGTGGTGGTTTTAATTGCAGTTTTTTTCTCAAAGCTGTTACTTTGCTGCTTTTGAGTCTGTCCTGTGCATGTGCCAATTAAAGTGAGCCTTTTCTATTCCTGTGATGCTTTACTTAGAAGAGTGTTCTACAAAACTTTCCAGGTTGTAACAAAGGATACAAACTCTTCATCATTTTTACGACTGAATAGTATTCCATGGTATATACCTGTAGCGCAGTTGATTAATCTATTCATGTGTTGAAGGGCTTTTGGACTGTTTCTATATCTTTGCAATTGTAAATTGGGCTGCAAGCATCACATGTACTCAATGCTAATAATTTGAAACTTGTAGATCAACAGCAATGTGCTCACAGAAGGGAAGAACTCAATTAAATCCAAGAAGTGGGGGGTCCTCAGGTTCCTACCCCGCTGTAGCAATGTGCAGGACACACTTCCTGAGTGAAGGTCACAACTGCAACTTGAACTTTTCCTTACAAATGCAAACCACGTAACTGATTTGTATGTATCTTTGCATTAATTGGAAATAAAGAAACCCTTGTAACCGTTCAGGTTTAGATCTCTTTTTCTAGCACTTCCTTTCTGAGATTATCCTTACATTGTCAGTCTCATTGGGCCTCTTTTTCCTGATCCTCTGGCCAGAAAGATGAAATTTCTCTTGGAGTTTGACTGCTTGTACCTCTGCCAGACCAGCAGCCCCTCAGTGGGCTACCCTTAAGACCAAGTGGCTAGAAAAAAAGAGAATGAAAAACGGGCTCCAGATTATTCCTTTCTGTTTGGACTGTGGAAGCCCCTTTCCCACTTTCCTTTGGTTAGATAGCAGGATTTCTTTTCTTGTTTTGACTGTGTGCACTGCTGCTGCTCAGACAGCTGGGCCTACCCCTAGGCTGGAGTCGGGAAAAAACGACAAAACAACGAGGAGAAGACCGGAGTTCCTCCCTCCCTCTATGTTCTCTGGCTCATTTGGGCTCCTCTTTTCAGTTTTCTGGGTAGAAAGGTAGTGTTTTTCTTAGAGGTGGTGCACTCTATGCTGCAGCTCCTTCAGCCCGGGGGCCCTGAAGCCATCAAGAGGAATTAGGGAGTGGGGAGAGGCTTGGGCTATAGGCAGCTCTCTGGAGAAAAGAAGAGTGAGAATGGTCGGTGGTGCTAATAATTTATATATTTGGGAGGCATATTATTAGCTTTGTATCATATACTACCTATTTTGTGAGAAGCATATAGCTAATGCTCAGTTTTCCTGTACTTTACATTTTTACCATCATGAGGGAGGAAAGCAGCTGATACTTCAAAGCATTAGTATTCAAATAGTTCTCTTCTGTGGCCAGGATTAACTGCTGAGGAGCGCATCAGATTTCAGAAGATGATTGCTAAATTAATTTTCTTGGAATAGTTTATATTTCTATTTTCCTGGTTCTGTCAAGAATGTAAGCATAAATAATCGGTCATATAGCGTGATGTTCTAATTCTGGTTGACTTTTTATATAGTACATTTTTAACTGTCAGTGTTGTCTGCTGATTAATTATTAAGGTAGAATTGGAATTTTCTATTTCCCTTTGAGATATTAATAGTAATGAAATTATCACTTATTGAATATTTACAATTTTTCTTAAATTTACATATCATTATTATTCTCATTTGACTGCTGAAGAACAATAAACATTGTAGATCAAAGAAGTGAAGTTACTTGTCTGAGGCTACCACACACCTTGCAAGGGCAGATCTTGAATTTGAACTAGATAGTCTGTTTCTAAAACCAATTCTCTTAATCCTTATGCTATATTGTTATATATTGTGTAAAGTTCTAGAAATAAATGAATAAAACATGTCATTTATGTCCCGAAGGACCTGCCTGTAGTGAACTAGAACAATAAAGAAATAGTCCTTGGGCAGTAATAAATGCTATGATTCTTTGGCATAGATTTTTATTTTTCATATTGACAGCTGTGATTGAAGCTATTTTATTTCTGGTCTTTTCATTAATCCATTTCATATTTTTACACTTACAAAGTCAAACTTAATATTGCTCAAACATTTATTTATCTTACGAAGTTCTCTCTCAGTTGGACCTTGGCTTAAATATTTTATGTTTATCTAGCACTTTCACATATTAACACACTGTATGGACAGTATCTGCAGACATGTTGATATTAACTATCACTGTTTTACAAATAAGATCAGAGTTTAAATGGCCTGCCTAAGGTTGTCCAGGCATTAAATAGTTGCAAACAAGATAACTAGAAATGTAATTGCTTGACTAATAGGAAACAAATGCATGCTAAATAAAACCATTTTTGTATTTATATTTATAAACTGCATGTTGAATTAATCCACTTAAATCTTTTGGTAAGATGATGCTTAAATGATTAAAAGTATTATTTATTGTAAGAAGATGCTTTAAAGACACTGTAATCAGGCTTGGTGCCTGTAGCTCAGTGAGTGGGGCACCAGCCTTATACACCAAAGGTGGCAGGTTTGAGCCCGGCCTGGGCCTGCTAAAACAACAACTGCAACCAAAAAATAGCCGGGTGTTGTGGTGGCTACGCCTGTAGTCCCAGCTACTTGGGAGGCTGAGGAAAGAGAATTACTTAAGTCCAAGAATTTGAGGTTGCTGTGAGCTTTGATGCAACGTCACTTTACTGAGGGCTACATAGTGAGACTTTGTCTCAACAACAACAACAACAAAAAAGATACTGTAATCATACTACTTTTAACTTAGTACTAAGTCTAATTTTACTTACTATGAATTAGTTTTGATGAGTTACAAAGTATTGGACTATACAAACACTTGAGTTTCTTTGTTTAATTTTGATTATTTTCACTTTAGGAGCTACTCACAGTATCACGCTTGTAAAATTTTACAGTGTTCTAAAATCCTGTTATAAAGGTTTTATCTTTGTTGCTGCAAAAATTGTTACTTGGATCTTACTATGTTGTCCAGGCTTGGTTCAAACTCCTGGACTCAAGCAATCGTCCTGCCTCAGCCTCCTGAGTAGCTGGGACGATAAGCACATACCACTGTTCCCAGCTCACTTTTACTTATGTACTTAAAAAAGAAGTATTACCAAGCACTGTATGTGCATAGTAAAACATAGAGCTGACTACTGTTGATCACTCAGGGTATGTCCTTCCAGATCTTTTTTATTTACACACATATATATTCAAACAAGCTCACAAGGATCCAACCAAGAACTTTGCACTGACTTTTGCATTTAGGTTGCTAAGTCTCTGTTACCTAGCACTGTTCTTAACAGCAGTCTTTCTTGATAATCTTGATAAACAAAGACCTGGCAGTTTTTTTCCCATGCCACTGACAAAAAATGTTGAATGAATGTTTTTAGTATTTGGTCATCTTAGATGTAATAAAAAACTAAGGAAAGGGAAATTTCACTCAAGAATTTGCTATTGGTAAATATATAAATGCTGAGAATTAGTGGAGTACTTTATGGTTTTTGATACTTGTTGTAGTTGTTTAGGTGTGAATAAATTAAAAGCAATCTTTCAGTAAAGTCAAAAGAAACTTGCATACTGCACTGCTGTTGTAAAGAAACAAAGGAGGCGTAGCTGGAAATGCTGTTAGAATGAGACAGCCTGGCTCAGTGCCTGTGGCTCAAGTGGCTAACGTGCCAGCCACATACACCTAAGGTGGTGGGTTTGAATCCAGCCCGGGCCCACCAAAAACAGTGACAGTTGCAACCAAAAAATAGCCGGGCGTTGTGATCCTAGCTACTTGGGAGGCGGAGGCAGGAGACTCTCTTGAGCCCAAGAGTTAGAGGTTGCTGTGAGCTGTGATGCAATAGCACTCTACCCAGGAGGACAGCTTGAGGCTCTGTCTCAAAAAAAAAAAAAAAAAAAAAAAAAGAATGAGACAGCCTTAGAAACAGTGGTGGGAAGAGCTGATAAAATAAATCGATTTAGTTGGAAACAAAAGATTGAATTTGGTATTTTTCTACTGGGGAAGGTACATAAAGGAATTTGATCTTCACATTGCCTTGGGAGACATTAAAAAAAGTAATTTGATTTGTTTTTGAGAAATTGTTGCATATTTTATCCCAAGTACTATTGCCTCTGCCGTCCCCATTTTGCTCCTTAAATATGTAACTAGTCTGACCTACATGTGGACATCCAATTTTCCCATCATCATTTGTTGAAAAAATTCTCCTTTCCCCCCGAATGAATGGTCTTATTGTCATTGTTGAAAACCATTTGACCATGTATAGAGATTTATTTTTGGCCTTTCTATTTTATTCCATTATATCTATTTCATTGTCTATCTTTAAATAATACCAAAAAAAATTTTTTTGATTACTGTAGATTTGTAGTAATTTTTAAATCAGAAGAGGTGAGTTCCCCAACTTCTTCTTTTTTTCAAGATTATTTTGTATATTTGAGTTTTCTTGAGGTTCCAAATGTATTTTAGAATGGGTTTTTCTATTTCTGCAAAAGCATTGTTAGGATTTTAATAGGGATTGCACTGAATCTGAGGTTACATTGGGTAGCGTTGACATCTTAATAGTCTTGCAAACCATGAGTACAAGATATCTTTTCATTATTTGTGTCTTCTTTAATTTCTTGAAGCAATGTTGTTTTTAGTTTACAGTCTTTCATTTCCTTGTTATCTGAGATTTTTTAAATTTAAATTTTTGTTTTTTGAGACAGAATCTCAAGCTGTTGCCCTGGGTAGAGTGCTGTGGTGTCATAGCTTACAACAACCTCCAACTCTCGGGCTCAAGCTATTCTCTTGCCTCAGTTTTTCTATTTTTAGTAGAGATGGGGTCTCGCTTTTTGTTCAATCTGGTCTTGAACTCGTGAGCTCAAGCAATCCACCTGCCTTGGCCTCCCAGAGTGCTGGGTTTATAGGCGTGAGCCACCACGCCTGGCCATTACCTGAGATTTTTATTCTTTTTGATGTTACTGTAAATGGAATTCTTTTCTCAGTTTCTTTTTCTGATTGTTTATTGTTGGTATATAGAAAACTATACCTGTTTTAGGATGTTATTTAATATATGACATTTCATTACTTCCTTTCCTGTCTTATTTTAATAGTAGACAAGTGAGCTGAACTAAACTCAGATGAATAAATGGCAATGAAACAAAAAACCAGAATAAATGATCATTTCTGAATTGAATCACAACAGTAAATTTTAATTTAATTCTCTTTATCAAGTGGAAGTTTAAACTTATCTAAGTGAACTAATTTGAAACTGTAAACTTGGAAGAACTCAGTATATGAAAATAGTCTTTTGAATAATTCTGTTTGAGCTATTGATAACATTAAGACATTGTGAAAATGGTATTTCTGGCTTTAGGGTTTTTAGCTCATATTGTGCTTCTCTAAGAGATGCAAGTTATATGTAAGAGTATTGGATGTTTTTCACATTTTCGGGTGGGATTTGCTATTTGGTACAGATTACAGCTTATGTATTTTTTTTTTTTATTCACAGGCCACAGAAACACTGTTTAGAATGGGTGTGGCAAGAGGAACCATCACGACTTTAAGGAATGGAGAAGTAAGATGAGAATTTTGATAAAATTATTACTTGTTAATTCATAATTTGCAGTTTTTATAATATAAAATGTGGTAAATTCTGTTATGTTTTGTTGAACAAATAGAGAAATACTGGATATACATAATATTGAATGTACCTAATGTTAAAAATCTATTTTTGTTCATAATTATATTGGAACCAGATCTTGGGTTGAAAATTAATTGCTGGGTCTGTTAATCTTTGGTTACCAATTGTTTTTACCCTTAAAAGAAAATAATAACTTCTACAAGTACATGTTTAATGAAATCAATCTCTTACCTTTTCCTTTCTTCCTACTTTACATTATGCAGAAACTTGTACTTATTTCTTAGGATAAAATAATTGGAAATGTTGACATTTGCCAGAGAGAGAGGGAGAGAGAGAGAAAATTTTGTCTATTCCTTTGTTTTGATGAGGATCATTTAAGATGCAGATTCTTAGTTTATCTTTCAAAGATTTTGAATTTTAAATGTATCTGTAAATTCTTCAAAAGATTTTTCTGTCACCTGAAATAAATTTTCATTTCCCATTTCAAAATTATTATAGCCTGATCATGATTCTGTCTGCTTTTTCTTTATTTACTCCCTCACAGAGACGTGTTTAGGTTGAGGTTGACGTTGAATGTAATATCACACTGCCACGTTCCTTTTTCCATAATTCTAGCAAATAGATAGATAAAATATAGCATTCTATGCCAGAATTGAGTTCTGTGTTTTTAATGTAGTATTTATAATTCAGTTAGTTACCTAAATATTCAGTAGTGAGAGGGAGCGATTATCTAAGGAGTTAAGTCGAATTATATTACTGTGACTATATATTTAATTGGTTGATATATTTATGCATTAGGCATAAATGTGCCATCATTGGAAAAATATATACTCCTAAATATCTAAATGTATATTGCAAATTACTTTGATTTAAGTTGTAACATATATTTTGTCTATAGAGAAAGACTTAATTGAACACTTTGTATTCTTAACAAACTGTAGTATGTGCTGATGTTTTAAAAAAGAACATATTTCCAGTAATGAGATCAGACCTATTTGTCTGCTTATATTGTCAGAAAATATGTTTCACATATTAGTAACTACTATATATTTTTTCATAGGGCAGGCAATGAAATTTTGATTTTCTTTTATAGGAAGGTTACAATAATGTATGCAGCACAATTTAATAAATAATCATCTGAGTGTATCAACAGGTATTCAATACTACATATGTACTCATTTTACTTAATAGGGAGATCATAATTAAATTAGCCAGGTTTTGATCCATTTCTCCCCCAATTATTGGATATTGCATCACATAACTAACCTAGTTAACAGCTATTAATATTAGACAATGTGTTTCAGCACTCCCTGACCTTCACTTTCTAAAATGAGGTTTAAGCGTAAGATTTACTGATTTCTCTTTCCATTTTAAGAGCTCTGAAAATGGAAAATGTTTTCTAATCAGAGATACCTTATAGTTACCATCTGTTATTTTAATGATTCTTAAATTGGAGATTTCTTTTAAGTCTATGATATTTTAGAGTTGCTAAAATAATATTTTATAGTTTAAAAAGTACAGAGTGATATGTAGTAGAGAATTAGCAAATAGTAGCTAAGATAGGCCACTATCTTAATTTAATGATTTTACTTTGGGATGTAGAGAATTAAGACAAAATACAAATATTGAAATAATACGCACACAGACAAGTGGCATGGGTTTTTAGGGACAATGTGCTGGTGCTATGGAAATAGATGATACGTTGTGAGAGGCGCTTACTCCGGTAGGAAACACAGTTTTAATTATGAGGAAAGAGAGTCTTGGAGAGGGTGGAAATATAATACTTAGTTCAGGTTGAGTCTGGAACTAACTAGTGTTCAGGTTCCACCTAGAATATTTAATGTTTAAACTCTATTTTAGTATCAGGACAATAGCAGAGAATCTGTTTGAGAGTAGAAGATCAACTAAAAGGTTAACAATTAGATAGCTTATTTAAAACAGGAGCTGAAATTGCACATTTATCATATTAGAACATTTATAATATGGTAGATGAGGAAAGTGGAGAGTCACAAGGAGTTTATCTGTTCCTAGGGCATTTTAAAAATTATGCTAGCCCAAAACTGCAAAAATGTGTATGTGTGTGTGTGTGTGTGTTTGTGTGTGTGTGTGTGTGTGTGTGTGTCTTATTTATTTATTTAGAGACAGAGTCTCACTCTGTCACTGTGGGTGGAGTGCTGTGCCATTATCATAGTTCACAGCAACATCAAACTCTTGGGCTCAGGTGAATCCTGAGTAGCCTCAGCCTCTCAAGTACCTGGGACTGTAGGTGCCCTCCGTGACTCCCATTTAGTTTTCTGTTTTTAGCAGAGATGGGTCTTGCTTTTGCTCTGTCTAGTCTTGATCTCCTGAGTTCAAGCAGTCCTCCTGCCTTAGCCTCTCAGACCGCTAGGATTACAGGCATGAACTACTGGGCCTGCTCAAAATATTTGTTAATATTGTTAATATTTGTAGATATTTATTGGTAATTTTATGGCATAATATCATGTAGGAGAAATAAAGATTGGCATATTCAAATTACAGAAATATCAGTCTTTGCGTAAATTTGTGATCTAGGTGCATGATGACAATGAAATTCACATGTACTTCCTTCTCTCTGTTCTGACTTTAGTCCTGCATTTTGTCTACTTATTATACATTTCTGCTTAGTTGTTTTAACAAGTTTTGAGATTAGAAAACATTTTTTTCCTCTTTAAAGTATGATAGTTTGAAACTTACCTTATAGGTAGTACTGTATCATAGGAGTGAGTATAGGAACAGAAGAGTGTGAAATTATCTTTTAAATCCTCATCATAACTTTGCAAGGGAGAAATTATAATGGCCATAACTTAATAGATAAACTGAAGCTCAGAGAAGTTAAACCTTTTACTTACGGTCAAGCAGCTAGGAAAGGAGAAAGCTAGGATCCCAGTTTTCAAAGCCCATTTTTCAAAGCCCATTCATTGCGCTATATACTGTTAATTTCCCTGGATGTACAGTAATTCACGTGGAGTTTTCTAGTCATGGTTAGCCCTATTTAATTGTAATTAGTTTGACAAGTGAAAAATAGGATTGTAGTTAGTACCTTCAAGAATTAGCAATGATTTTTATCATTCTAATTGTTATGGCTATCTTTTTATGTGTATAATGTGACACGTGGCTTAAAGTGAATAGGAAAAATACGTTCTAGTCCTTTATAAATCCATTACCTCATTGATTGTTTAACCATGTTGGTGTTCCGTAAAGTCCTATGTGTAGAGTAGCTGGGTCTTTGTATTTTGATCGAATTACATAAGTTGGAAAGCAGACCATTTTTCTGGGTAGAATTTTTTTATGTGTTTCTTTTTTTGAAAAGCTAATTTAAAAAATAAGCACACCAATAAATAGTTATTGAATGCACTTGGCTCAAAAGTGATATTTTTTTTATTTCTTTAGGAAAGGGATTCTATTTTCTGCCTTTCAGGTGTTTTAAATATAGGGTACAACAAGTATTTTATTAGAAGATAAAGTTAGTCTCTTAAATTTATGTATTTTAGTAATTATTTGCTTTTAAAATATAACTTGAGACTAGCATAAAGCAGAAATTAGTATTCTTTTTATTTAATTTTCCTAATCCAAAATTTCGAAAAAAGAAAAATTTTTAACAATTCTTTATCCTGTGATAAAGGTAGGATTTCAAACTCTGGGTCTTAATTCCTTTACTTTCTGTTTTTCAGCTGATAACCATATATCCTTCTTTTAGTAATGGCAGGAGTCACTGAGAACATGCAATGAATAAACTAAATGAATATTTTTCTTTTTTTTTTTTTTGCAGTATTTGGCCAGGGCTGGGTTTGAACCCGCCACCTCTGGCATATGGGGCTGGTGCCCTACTTCTTTGAGCCACAGGTGCTGCCCCCTAAATGACTTTCTTTAGCCAGTCGGGAAGGAGTGACTATCTAAGGAATTAAGTCCAATTAGTGATTAAGTCAAATTAATAGTTGATTCATCTGTTATGGTTTTATTAAATTTCTGAATATTTTGAGTTTTTAAAATATCAGGCATATCTATTTTTATTTTCTCAAAAATTTTAAATTTTTATGTATGTGTGTTTATCATTACATTTGGAATTTTGGAGAGATTCATGAATGGAAAGATAAACAACCCCTGCCTGTTTATTCAGCAGGTATTTAGTGAGCACTTACATATTCGCGGCATCGTTTTAGATGCCTGTGATCTGCCAGTGAACAAAACTGATCAATATCCCTGTTTTTTTCGAGTTTATATTCTAGGCTGTTAATAGCTTATGTTGTAATTATGGAAGAAAATTAAAAAGACATAGAAAGCTCTCAGGAAGTAATTATAGTTATAGAACTCCAATAGAAGACATAAACAAGTATGTAGTTTAAAAGTACAAGTAGTTTAAATAATGATGGAAGAAATAAGTAATTAGTAAGGTTAAGTTAGTTCAGAAGAGTTCTTAAAGGAGGTTCATTTTAAATTGAGCCTTAAAGAAACTGATGAGCATTACTGAAGGAGGAGTCAGCAGGCGTTGCGACTTAGGAGAGACAATATGAGAAGGGGCGCGGTGATGGGGACTGGCAACTTTTCTTATTATAGAATCAAAGAGGAAAGCAGGGACAGGGTGTCTTGTTGAAGAGAAGTAACATTTGTTGGGTGTTTATCGTATGTTCTAAGTACTTTAGAATTATTCAACTCATTTGTACAGCAAAACAGCGTTCCATTTTAGGTATTCTTATCACCATTTTTCCCCCAAAGTAGATACTTGAAATTTGCAAAAAAGGAAAAAAGTGTGATTTAAAAAAAAATCACATTTATTTGAGGTTTTGTGATATGGTTTACGCTACTAATTGTGGTAGAATCAAGAATTAGTATTCTATCTCCTTCCAAACTGGAGTAGCCAGCCTCCTGTATTGGAAAGACGACAGTCTGCATGGCCGTAGTTCTGGGTTCTCCTTCCGTCTTGATCTTGGGCAACTCACAACTTCAGATTCATCCTTTCAAAGTTTTACAGGCATGGTAAAGTCTTGGGTTTAAACAAGCATGGTAAAATCTTCCATTTAGCATCATTAATAGGTTCTTGGAAACTGCAACTTTAAGAGAAACAACATATAACAGGTCCTCCAGTAACATCCTTTCATTCAATGTCGTTTTGCTGTAGGGTAATAAGAAATAAAATAGCTTTGCAATGTATTGTTTTGCTTAAAGTAGCAGTTTCCAAGAGTCTGTTGACACATTAGGGAAGGACGTGCTGCCTGTGTACAAGTCTCCCAATCTTCTTTCTAATATGATGGGAATAAATGAGTTTTGATTATAAAACAGACGTTTGTGATAACTGAAGTGACTGGCCATCCCTTGCAGGGTGATGAAATATTAATAGAGGCTTCAGGGAGGTTGTGGGAATATTATCTTGCTCATGTTGGAAAAAATTTGTTTAAAACTTATTTTTATTTTCTGGTTTTCAGCCATATGTTGTAAACCAAACAATTTATTTAATAGTCATCATTCCGGATGGTATTGCTATTGAACTGCCAGAGGTAGAAAACTGATCTAAGTATCATCTTGATGTTTTTTCTTTTGTTCTTAATTACACCAATCAGAATAACATTATATTTTGTCAGGTGCTTAGAAAATTTACAATCCTTAGCAGAATTACATCATAAAACATTGAACTTCAGAACTTGTATTTTATTTTTGCTGAAATATTTTAATTTTTGTCACTGAGTCTGTTTTAAATAGCTTGTCATGTTATGTACATTATTTCATACTCCTGATGGACAAACAGTTAATTTTGAGAATTTTGGTACATATAAGGAAGGCCAGGGGCCAAACTGAGGTTTTTT
This sequence comes from Galago senegalensis, assembly GCA_963575145.1. Taxonomy (NCBI): domain Eukaryota; kingdom Metazoa; phylum Chordata; class Mammalia; order Primates; family Galagidae; genus Galago; species Galago senegalensis. The sequence goes on along the minus strand of CAUYTI010146097.1, from coordinate 31,133 downwards.
AAAATATCAGATCTCAGTGTTTAAGTTTGGTGGTCTTATCTTTACCAACTCTCTGTGTGCCTTTCTATACTGAGATAATTATCTTTTGAAATACCCTTATTTTCTTCATAATAGTAACTCTGCTTTTTGATTTCAGTACAAAAATAAATGTGCCATAATTTTGTTCTTAAACAAAATAAACAATATCTGGATAATATCTGCCTATCTTTGGGACACTTAGGTTTTATTTTTCAAAAATTAGAAGAGTTTTTTAAGATAACATCAGTTTGTTTTGATCCTAATAGGAAGAGCTTTAGGCCAGGAAAGCAATTATTTCCACATGGGTGAGGCCAGTCCCAACTACTGCCCCTATACCAACCATCCACTAAAGTTAAACTTGTCTACCTTGGTTATATAGGTACATGTAGTACAATGCATTAGAAAATACAGGCACTATTTAAAAAAATAAAGAGTTTAGATATATAGAAAATGTTTCTTTGTATAAAAGCATTCAAAAAGAATTTTGCATGTGAGAGTTCAATAGGAAGGAACTTAAGCTTTCTGAATTATCAAAGAAATTTAACTTTATACATATGTGTGTTATACACACACACATATACATAGTTTCTACATCATTTTTCTCTTTTTTTGTTGATGTTCTAATTAGATGAGTGGCAAGCATTAGGTGGTTCAGTAGGGACGTGGTGGGTCAGAATAGAGAAAATTATTATTTAGTGATAAAGATGACATTAGTTTAAAGAGGAGATTATATAGATTTCTACTCATTCTAGAATTGAAGTGGATTGAAGTCAATGGGAAGGATTGTTTAGGGAACTTGAGGAGTAGAGGAATTGAAAAACGTCAGGTTTAGGGACTGTTGCTATAGTGGTTTCAGCCTGTTTGGAACTGAAGTCAGATCATAGTGTGGTGGCAAATGAATGAGTGGGATGTGGGAAGGAATAGGGTTCACATCTGTACTCCTCTTTTTTCAGGAAGGCTTCAAGAGGAGAATTAAGAAAGAATAGCAAGAGGGAAAGCCCAGGGGTTGAAAAGCAGTGGATCTGAGGCCGGGCACAGTACGTTCATGCTCCTAGTCCTAGCACTTTGAAAGGCTGAGGTGGTAGGATTGCTTGAGCTCAGGAGTTTGAGACCAGCCTGAGCAAGAGTGAGACCCTGGCTCTACTAAAAATTGAAAAATTAGCTGGGCATTGTGACAGGCTACTTGGGAGGGTGAGGCAGAAGGATTATTTGAACCTAGGAGTTTGAGATTGCTGTGAGCTGGGCTGATGCCATGGCACTATAGAGTAGGGGACAGAGTGACACTCTGTCTCAAAGAACCGAAGGGAAAGAACCCCTCGCACCCCAGGGAATCCCATGTATATAATAGCATCGTCTATTTCTTTCCTTATTGTTTGAGGTATCCTATCAGCCAGAGCTGAATGCAGATCTGACCTTAATTTAATATATATGATAGTTCTTTTGATATAATTTGCAGTAATGGATTGTGAGATTATCAAGTCAAAAACATTTAAAAGACAAAATCACAATTGAACTTTTGTAGTAGAGCTAATGAGAGCATATAAGGCATGGCTAACCCTAGATTGTCCCAAATTAAAACACTCCCCCTTCTTTGTAAAGTCTTTTTCACAAAACTGTAAATGTGGACATAATTCATTCTATGCATGTGAGTTTTCTAATCTATTTAACATTGCTAATGTGACAGCATTCTTCTGTAATGGTATGTTCTCATGACATTCGGAATCCTTCACTTCCTGTTATTTTTTCAGTGATTATTGAATATAGTATTTGTTATTTATTATGAGAATACAGAATGAAGAAATATCTGATTATTACCATTTTTAAAATGCCTTCCACAATCTTGGAAACTTATTGATTAGATTTTCTTTGCTTTTTAAACAGGGTTATTGAAGTATAATTTACATACCATAAATTATACTCATTGCAAGTATATTTCAAACCCATCATCCAATCTAGTTTTAGGATATTTCTATCACCCTAGAACTGTCTGTTGCTGTCACTTTCCACTGCTACTCCGAGCCTCAGGTAGCTCCTTAGCCTTTTGTATCTTGTTCCGTTTCCACCCTCTGTGGATGGGTTGTACCACAGTCCTGACATTACTTATCTATCAAATAGCATCATACTCTATAGGTTTAAGGCTCAGCCTTTCCAGAAGACTGGTTTCCTTCAGATGCCAGCCACTGCTTCTGGGGAGACTGGCACTTTCGATGGCTGACCATAAACTGGGAGATTTCTACAGTTCCCGTGGGGTCACTAATACACTAAAGTGACTCATAGCACTCATTAAAAATGTTACAGTTTCATTTTAAAGGGTACAAATAGGACAAAGTCTGGAAAGGACCTGACTGCAGAGCTTCCGCACTGTCTCTGTCTGGAGGGTGTATCACCTCCTCTGTGTGCCGCTGTGTTCACCAGTCAAAGGCTCCCCCAACTCATGTTCAGAGTTTTTCTTAGGGTTTCGTTATGTAGGTGTGATTGATTCATTACCCACAGGCATGCGTTCTAATTCCGGTCCCTGGAGGTTAGGTTAGCCCAGAGTTCCAGTCCTCTACTCCTGTGCTTGGTTTTCCTGGTGACCATCCCTTCCTGGAGTTGCCATCTTGAGCCTCTCATTAGCATGACAAAGACATTGCTGTGTCTCAGGAAATCCAATGATTTTTGAAGCTCTGTGTCAGAGACTAAGTCCAGATATATTTTTTTATTATACCACAATATACAGACTTGCTTTTCCCGAAAATTTTATATGCATAGAATTATAAAGTATGTGCTTGCTTATGACTAATTTCATTGCCTTAACATGTTTTTGAGGTCCATTTATATCAATATTCCCCCCTCCCCCCATGGCTGAATAGGATTTCCCTGGATAGATAGATAACATTTGTTTATCCATTATCCAGTTAATAGACATTTAGATTATTTTCAGCTATTATGAATAGTACTTCTGTGATCATTTGCATAGAAGTCTTTGTGTTGCCATATGTTTTAATTTCTCTTGAGTTGATGCCTAAGAATTGCTAAGCCATAGAGTAACTTGAAAAAAAAGTAGCTGTTCTAATTTACATTCCCACTGGCAAGGAATAAAGATTTCAGTTTGTTAATATCCTTGCCAACGTTTGGTATTATCAGTCTTTTTGATTATAGTCATTTTAAAAATGTTTAGTACTATCTTGTTTTAGCTGTAATTTGTTTTTCCCTAATGATAAATGATGTTGGGCCTTTTTTTCATGGTGTTTATTGGTCATTTGTATATATTTTGTGAAATGTATCTTAAATACCCAGTTTTTCATTTGGTTCATGGGAGGCGATTTTTAAAAAATTCTAATTCTAAATACAACTCTCTTATCAGATAGAGGTGTTGAAAATATGGTTTTTTAGAAACAGTTTGAGGATTGTTTTTCCATTTTCTAAGATGTAGAAAGCACAATCTGTCTGTCTCTCCCATGGGTCACAACTGAAAACTCTGGGCAGAGTCTGTAGAGGTCCAGAACAGTAAGTGCTCTCAAGAGGGTTGGAAGGAGATCAAGCCCGAGGTGTGACCTGTTGGCAGGTTTCCTGGATTTCTCTCCCTTTATCTCCCAGTTTAGGCTTTGCGGCATCCCTATTCTTGGTCTGTACAGTGAGTCAGATAGAAAAAGCTCCAGGAGAAATCCTTTCTTACTTTGTTTATGATCAGAAAACTTGAAAGAAGGCCTCTACATGAAGAAAACTGTGTAGAAAAATCACTGTTTTGGGTGGTGCCTGTGGCTCAAGGAGCAGGGTGCCAGCCTCACATACCGGTGGTGGTGGGTTCAAACCTGGCCCCGGCCAAAAAAAAAAAAAAGAAAAAGAAAAATCACTTTTTTCTTTGTGTATTTTGGTTTTTGTTTTACTTTTCTGATGAGACCCAGGTAGTCCTCACTCATTAGGGTGTCCTCCTGCAATGGTCATGGTGGTGACAATGGCAGCTATGCTGTCACCTAAAACTCTGAAAGGTAATGTTTTTATTTGACCAGAGAAACTGGATAAAGGGGCCCTATTGTCCAAAGTGTGTGTGTGTGGGTGAATATCTGTTACTTTTTTTCCTTTTTTTTTTTTTTTTGCAGTTTTTGGCCAGGACTAGGTTGAACCTGTCACCTCCGGCGTATGGGGCTGGCATCCTACTCTTTTGAGCCACAGGCGCCGCCTGTCTGTTACTTTCTAGTTTCTTTATTTTTCTTACCATTTCACCCCTGAGGCTGATGTGGTTACAGGAACCATATGACTGGGTGTGGAGGCAGAATAGAATTAAGAACAAGAAGAAGAACGAGAAAAAGATGATGTAAATCTGTAAATGAAGTCCTAGACTCATCCCTGAGCTGAACATGTGTGAACTCACTCAAGGAGACAAAATAAATGGTTTGAGAACTGAAGCCTCATGGTGCTGTCCCAGATTGGCCTTTGGGTGATGCATATGAGTAGCATTGAAAAGATTTGGGAAATTGAATTGACAGTGACATCACAGTCTGGAGAATGTGAGTTGAGATTTGTGGTTTGAACCTAACAGGGTTGATTGCCAACAACAGCATTAAAAACAAAAACAAAAGCAGATCAATTCTCCAGAGGACAGAGAGCCTTTAACATCAAGAGTGTTGTAACACAATATTTAGTCTCTAGGACACTCAATTATTTGGCATACCAACAACCAGGGAAAAACTGTCGTAGGAATTGACAGATGTCCTAAGAGATGACCTACCTGTAGGAATTAGGAGGCAGAGTTTTTGCAGCACTTGTTATAAATCTGCTACATTTTGAAATGAGTGGAAAGATTGAAGTTCTCACCAAAGAAATAGAAAGTATCAAAATGGCAAATGAAATTTTAGGATAGAAAATTAAAATAACTTAAGTTTATTAAATATTAATTAAAACTTCACTAGATGAATTCAGTGGAAAAATAGAAATGACAGAAGAAAGATTAAAGGAAGTTAAAGAAAGATCAATAGAAACTGTACTCTCTGCACGGTAAAGGGAAATAGCCTGATTAACGGAGCAGAATGTAGGGATCTGTGGGACCACAGAAGAGGGCTAACCTGTGCGTCCTAAGAGACCCAGAGGAGAGGACAAGCAGATTGGTTTAGAAAAAATATTTGAAGAAATAGTGGCTGGACACTTCCACCTTTGGTGGAAGACATTCATGTACAGATTCATAAAGGTCAGTAAACTCCAAAATGCTAAATAGTGTATGATTCCATTTGTATGATACTCTGCAAAAGCAGAGCGTTAGGGATGGAGAACAGATCAGTGGTTGCCAGTGAAGGGAGGGACAGAACAAGAGGATTTTGGGGGTGATAAAGCTTCTTCTATATCATGGTAGGAGCACATATAGAGCGGTACACCATAAAGTAAATTGTATTATAGGAGAATGAAGAAGTAATTCTTAAGACAAAGAAGTATATTGAAAGGCAGTAGCATTTACAACACTCTGGTTCCTGTAATTTCTCCTGGACCACTGAAGATAAAGGAGCACAATTAGGGAGACCAGTTCTGTAGATTCTCTTAGGAGAATTGAATCCTTATCGTCTGTATTTCTATATGATATTAAAGTATTCAATTTTCTTTTGAATGAGGGTGGTGATTTTTTTAAAAAGAGAATTATTATGGAGAAATGGGAGTAATAAACCATAATATTCTTAAAAAAGTGTCAGAAAAAAATTGAAAAGTGTTTGCCAAAAATAAAACTTCAGAATGGTATTTTTGTGTGTAGTGATATTAAACAGTGTTATACCAAAGTCTGTTTTATTGTCTTTCCAGGCAAACTTGTTTAGTACTTTTGTTTGCTGAAAGGAAATGTGTTAATATGTTTTTATTTCCTCTCAATAATAGATATAGTGTATTTTGTGTGACTTACATGCTATTTTTTTTGAAAAATCCTGTATTTTTTAAAAAGATGAGAAGAAATCAAAATGCTGTTTTAAGTTATGATTATTGTTCTTTGGTCAGATTTATGATATCGATTCTCTCATATATTATTGGTTGTTGAATATACCCTGTAATAATTTCATAGACCTGCTATAATAAAATGATTTAAATGGTAACATCTTAATAAGTTTCTGTGAGCTATAAGTGATGAGAAATACATGTTCGTGGGCAAGAATTTGAAAGTCCTTAGATTGCCAATCCCCGGAGATACAGTGGATATTTCTGTTTGCTTTTCTTTTTTTTGCAGTTTTTGATAATAAAATAACTGACTTTAATGTTACTATGATAGGATGTCTGAAGGTATTTTCCGTCAGTCACTAGTTATTATTTTAATGGAAGATCAGATTTGCTTTAGGAAATATTTTTTCTTTAGAATATTATTGTATTTTTAAACTGTGGTTTGGATACAGGTGAATGAGTAATGATAAGGAAGTTATAGCTCTTGCTTTCACAGATCTCACTTTTAAAAATGTTGTTTCATGTGTGTTTCTTTTTATTTTTCTCTTGAATATTTACTGTTAAATATTTTAAATGTGATTTTTCTGTGTTAAGTAGCTTATTTTCATATAGAATTTAAGTAAAATTATTCTTTGGTCTTACTATGGTATTACAGGGAGTTTTTCCTTTTTTAAAAAATTATTGTTTGGGAATCATTGAGGACACAAAGAATTAGGTTACACTGATTGTGGTTGTTAGGTAAAGTCTGCCTTGTAATTGTATCTTGCCCCCAAGAGGTGCGCCATACACTGTCCCCGCCCTCACCCCCCTCGCTCACTCCCCTACCCCCTCACCTTGTATTAGCTCCTCTACTGCCTTCATATCAGAATCGAGTACATTGGATTCTTGCTTCTGCATTCTTGTGATGCTTTACTAAGAAGAATGAGTCCGCCTCTATCTAGGTTAATTGGAGTTTTTCTTTATCGTACACATATGATCTTTTAGAATTTAGTTACATTTAATTTTAATGGAACATAATCCCATTGTCCCATTAAAGACAAGGAGTTACTAACTGAAACTAAAAAATTCAAGTATCTAAATTATAGCTGTCCAAATGACTGATATTTTTCAATTAGCTTGAGTCAGTAACTACTAAAATTTTTTTCTTTCTCTACATTCTGTAGTAAAGATAAAGTCAAGTAAAATATACCTCATAATTTTTTTTTTTCCAAGACATTCTCAAGCTATTGCCCTGGGTAGAGTGCTGTGGCATCATAGCTCATAGCAACCTCAAACTCTTGGGCTTAAGTGATTCTCTTGCCTCAGCCTCCCAAGTAGCTGGGACTACAGGTGCCCACCACAATGCCTGGTTGTAGTTGTCTTGTTGTTTGGCAGGCCCAGACTAGATTTGAACCTTCCCGCTCCCATGTATGTGACTGGCACCCTAGCTGCTGAGCTACAGGTGCCGAGCCAGCTTATGATGTTTTAATTTCTAAAGTACTTTTTTTCTGAAAAATTGTTATGGTTGAACCATCTGATAAAAGTAAACCTTTTGGCAGTTGGATTTTGGGGGGATAATTGAAATATATGAATTAACGCTGAAACTTGTGAATAGACATACTTGCTGTAAGCTATTAACACTGGAAATTCAAAGAATTAAATTATATTTTTTATTTTCAGAGCATATTCAGTGAACATTCTCTAGAAAAGTTTTGTAGCCTCTTTCAAATATTTTAGAATTTCTTTAATTCAAAAAGCATATTTTGTCACAGTTATTTTATTTTTTTCTTTTGGAAAATTATTTTAAGGGAAATTGAAACCTTTTCCCTGATATTTATTTGTGAATTATCTATGATTCAAAAAATTCATCAGAAAAATTAAAGAATAGATACCTGGATATTACGTGTATGTGTACTTTATCTACAGACTGATTTCTAGTAGCCTTTCTATTTAATATTAGATTGGATTATTTATTTATTTCTGTTAGTGCCAACTTTAAATAAACTTTAATAGTTTAGGATTAAAATCTTGGCTCCAACCTGTGTTTACCTTTGGGCAAGTTACTTAATCTTTCTGTGCTTCACTTTCTCATTTGAGAGACTTGAGCTCATAAAAGTACGTACTTCACTGCATTTGTGTGGAGATTATGTTAATCAACAAATGAACCTTTTGTAGAACAATTTCTGATACAAAGAAGTACCACATGCATTTACTATTTTCAGTAGTTATGTAGTAAGTATAATAAATATAATATAAATGACTACTACAAACCTCCTTAGACCTAGGTGTCAAAATGAGTCTATAAGGATGCCTAACATTTATCCACTACAATGAAGAAAATATGCTTTTATTTTTTGCCTGTTATTGCCTGGAAGTCCTTACAGCTCATGTTTTTGCTGTATACCTCTTTTTCTTGGGGAGGGGGTTAATTATGTTTTATTCAGTAAAGTTTTGGGTCTTTAATAGTAATAGAGTATAACTTTACTTATTGCTCTGTGAAAAATGCGTAATGAGGAATTGGTAATTTTGTATGACAGAATGGCTTTTGGGTGAGAATTATATAGAGGAAAGAATCTGATTATTGTATGTCTTTAAAAGCAAGAGCAATACCTAATGAATTTTAGGATATTAGTGTTTAGTCTGTGTAGTAAATGAAGACGCTTCTAGTGCTAAGCGTGTTTTAGGAAATACAGACATGGCAGATTGTGTGGTCTTCACGTCTGTTTCCCACACTTGCTGCCTGCCTCCCTTCTCACTGAAATGTTCTTGTGCTCTGTAAGGGACATTATATATGATGAGGTTGTCATCTGTATTATGTATATGTTGCTTTCTATATTAAATGACTGTTGCTTCTATCCCAACACATGGAATATCGATGTGTTAAACACTCTTGGAGGTAAACATTAGTTTATAATAATTTTTTTTTAATTGAGATAGAGTCTTGCTCTGTTGCTCAGGCTAGAGAGCAGTGGTGTGGTATGAGCTCACTACAGCCTTGAACTCAGGGGCTAAAGCAATCTATCTTCCTGCCTCAGCTTCTGGAATAGCTAGAACTACAGTGTATGTCTCCATGCCCGCCTGGCTAATTTTGTTTGTACTAGGAGGTTCTTGCTGTGATGCATAGACTGGTCTCGAACTCCTGAGTTATATATGAGCCTTCAAAAGTGCTGGGACACAGGCATGAACCATCACGCCTGACTAAGAATTTAATATGATATTATTTAATATACTCAAGTATTAACACACATTGGTTTATTTTTTGTAAAACCCAATATGCACACATTTTCTTTGCAAAATAAAAAATTGAAGGTGCCATTTATTACAAGAGGAGATTTCAGTTAAAAATTTATTTTTATAGAAGAAAATCGATCCCTAAAGTAGCTACCACCATTATCTTTAATAATTATTTTCTGGTTTCTAAGCTTTTTAAAATCGATTTATAATCCCCACCACTTTCCTGTTAGTACCTCCCTGCAATAGTTTTTTTTTTTTTGCAATTTCTGGCCAGGGCTGGGTTTGGACCCACCACCTCCGGCATATGGGGCAAGCACCCTACCCTTTTGAGCCACAGGCACCACCTTCTGCAATAGTTTTGAAGCAAATTTCAGATACTGTATCAATCTATTTAAATATTTCCGTATATATCATTAAAATCCAAGGACTCTCCTTTTAAAGATACCATTTATCTCACCTAAGGAATTTTCCTTATCAATATATTAATCAGCGCTCACATTTCCTTGGTCATCTCTTGCACGCTCTCTTTTTATAGTTCGTTAACATCAGAATCCAAATCAGGTCTGTATCTTCTACCAAGTCAGTCTGTACATTCTAGCTGGTTAATACCTCTTAAATTTATTTTAATTGGTTGGTCTCCCCTCCATCTATCCAGCTCTCTGTAGTTTCCTAGAAACTTATTTATTGACAAAACCCGACTATAAAGTTTCTCACAGTTTCTGTAAAGTTTCTGGTTTTAGGTAGTCCCTGTGGTATTCTTCCTCTGTTCTTTATATTTCCTGCAAATCAGTAATAGATGTAATGGCTTCACTAGATTCAGGTGTGGTTTTTCTTTCCCCCCTGGAAATATTTCCTAATCGATTTTGTGTAATTTCATTAAATGTGTACCGTCTGGCTGGTTGGCTTTGTTTATGTGTCTTGTTAGCCGTTGTTGATAACCGTTACCCATCATGAATTACATTTATTACTTTCAAAATGGAGATATTCTTTTATCATTCTTACCAGTTAGAATACTCGTTTGTGTAAAAGGAAACTTTCCTTTGACAACTATTTGGTTGCATTTCATATGGGAAAGATAGGATAAAGCCTTAATTTTTCTTCCTTTATTTAAGGGTATTCAAAGTGATAGGTTGACTTCTTAAAATTCTTCAAAAATGAATAATGAAGTTTTTAAAATTTTAATTTATTTAATTTATTTTTAATTTATTGTTGGGGATTCATTGAGGGTACAAGAAACCAGGTTTCACTGATTTCATTTGTTAGGTAAAGTCCCTCTTATAATTGTCTTGCCCCCCAAAGGTGTGGCACACACCAGGACCCCACCCCCTCCCTCCTTACCTCTCTGCTAATCCCTTCCCCAGCAGGGTCAGGCCTAGTTAGTACTTGGATGGGAGAGGAATAATGAAGTTTTTAAAAGAATTATTATGAAGTCATAGATTTAAATGTATTTTATGTGTTACTTATCTGCCTTGATGATCAAATTGTCTCTTTGGTCAGTGGAAGTTCTACAAATTAGCTTCTGAATCTTTTTTTTTTTTTTTTTCCCCAGTTTTGGACAGGGCTGGGCTTGAACCCACCACCCTTGGTGTATGGGGCCAGCGCCCTATCTTTTTGATAAAACTCTGGTATCATTCTGGTATGATAAGCTATTCTAAGTTTGTCGTGTACATTTCTAGGCTCCAGCTGGAATCAACCATTTCCCTAAAAATCTCTGGTTAATTTATGAAAGGATTTTTAATTTACAAAATGCTTCATTCTTTTGAGACAGAGTCTCCCTGTGTCACCCTGGGTAGAGTCCCATGACATCACAGCTCATAGCAACCTCAAACTCTTGGGCTTAAGCGATTCTCTTGCCTCAGCCTCCCTACTAGCTGGGACTACAGGCAAAATGCTTCATTCTTTAAAAGTTACTCTTTCCTCATGATTTAAAGTTTTCACTTAGGTTTGATTATGTAGGATATATGAGTGGATGATTTTAAAAGATTTGTTTATTATTGAAGTTACTAGTCTGAGGGATTTAGTTTTTCTCCTAAGGAATCTCTCTGTTACATGCAAGAAAAGTTCATCTTTAAAGTTGATTAAATTTTTGTAATGGAAAATTTGAATGTTTAGTATTATAGCTCCATACACATATTTATTAATATTATCTCCATTTTATTAGTAGGAAAACCTGAAGATTTTTAAGATATGTAAGTTTATGATTATGTTTGTGAAACTCAGTAACTTGAGTCACCTGATTCATGACGCAATATTTTTAACTCAGTGATATGCAAGATTTTGACTTAAAATTTGTGTAGGAATTAACAGAAAGTTGTTTTATAAAGCAAGAGAGGGGCAATATTAAGGATAGTAAGACAGTGTTTAAAGATGATGTATTAGAAAATTATGATTATTATGGTATAATTAGTATTATAGATTTTTTTATGTCATGATTTATAATTAAATGGGGCTTATGCAAAATAATGATTTGACCAAATGTTTAATGATTAGTTAAAAATACTTTATCCATTAGGTTCTCAAACTTTTTCTGACTTAAGCTTTAAATGTTTAGCAATGTCTGTGCTTGGTTTGTGTCTTACAGGGAGGTATGTCAATCCAAGTAAGAGTTCATTAATAAAAGCCTACAGTTTATTTCCCACAGAGAGTTTTCTTAAACTTAAGAGCCAGAGGTTACATAGTGGTACATCCCAGAAAGTCTTTAAGGTAAAGAGCAATAAGTTAGAGGGGCCAGGCAGGGAAAGTATGTGTACTAAGCTGACCAACTGGAATACCTGACGCCAGATTCTAATTAATGTGTTCACGGGAGATGGAAACAGGGAGTGGAGAAATAGTTACTGTCTGTCATAAGGTATTATGGTTGCATTCAAACACTAACCTGCCAAATCTAGATCCTGTTGAACTCAGTATAACCCTCTCATGGGCTTCGGGGATCTTGCAGACCTTGACCGTAACCATATAGATCCTCAAACACCCCTCTCTCTGAGACCTATCAAGATGTGGTTTGCTGTAAGGACTGTATGTTAAGATGCCCTGAGATGGGCCGTGTGCATGTGCCAGGCGCTCTGTGGTTGCATTTAATTTGCTTTGTGTTCCTAGTCCTGACTGCAGAGAATCTTTTTGGTGGTATTTTACAACATTAGATTTCAATCAAGCTGTAAAATTATGGAGGAAAGGTCTAGCTACCATCCTGTTGCAACAAATTCATATTGTTCGTGGTAAAATAAACAAAAGCAGATTTCTTTACCATTCATTTATCTATCACGGAATATTACTTATGCCTGGCTAAGGGATGTTTATTTGCCTATCTTCAAAATTAGACCTTCATGGATTATACAACATACTACATTTTGAGACTCCGTTACTATTGCCTTTGTCTTATTTAGAAAGAAAGTTTTATATTTATGCTACTGGACATTTTGCTCAATAAGGTTATTTATTCAGAATTCCCAGTTCCAAAGTCAGAGTTGAGCAGTGACTGAGGGCTTCCTCCCAGAACCCTGTTTACTGGGGTGGTTAAGCTCAGCGGATCACTACATGCTGTTCTGATGCTGGTTTCTTTAAACTGATGTAGAGAGGGAACTGGTGTTGTTTGTACAGTCATCTTTTTGTCTCATGTTCCATCCCCTCCCGGTCTTATACAGAGACCTTTATGAAAAAAAAATATATATAAGTTTTGGAGTTTCTCTTGGTAACTTGGATTGAGCTGATTTGAATTCAGAAAACAAGAAGTTATCGTGGAACATTCTGTGTTTTATTCTGCTTCAGCCCCCTTCCTCTTGCCCTTACTCTGTCTTTTAATGTTTCTACTGAGTTGTTACAAAATTATAAAGGTGATGTGTGCATTTGATAAAGCTTCAAAGTATGTAGAAATGTATAAAATAAAAAGAAAGTCCCCTTTTTTTGCTCTTTTCTATTCTTGCTCTCTGCTCATGGTTTGATGTATCCTTCCCGACTGTTTTGTATTCATCTTCACATGCATCTGTCTATATAAGCATAGAAAATTACTATATCTATTTTAGTAATAAAAATGGGATCATACACATTCTTTGTACTTCCTTTTTCACATCAGATGAATCATGAACATCCTTCTGATTGGTACATATGCCAATCCAACTCATTCTGTACAACTGTTGTATAATTATTCTTTAGAATAGTTATACCATAATTTATTTACTCACTGTCTTGTTGAACATCTGACTTAATTTCAGTATTTAATTTCTCTAATAATGCTAAAATGAATATCCTTGTGTATATACTCTTAGGCCTTTATATGTGTTCTTCAGTAGAATATGTTTCTGATGGAACAATTGCTAGGTCAAAGGGTGCGTATATGTAAAACAATTGATAAGGCCAAATTGCTTTCCTAAGAGTTTAGTTTAACCCACTGAGTATATTAGGGCAATGTTCTTTTCCTCTTATCTTGGTCAACACTGGTACTTTAATCTTTGGTCTCTTTAATAAGTTAAAAAATGATACTATTTTTGCCCTTTTTGATTTCAGACTGCTTCTTAGGTTTCCTGAATTATTCCTTTGGTTTGTGACTTTGAGAACTTACAGAGAATACAGTCTATAGTAACGATGGAAAAGTTTTTGGTGTTTTGGAAGAGTTCTCTTTGTCATTTCAGTATGTTCTTTTTCTAGTCAAATGTGTTAAGCTTGTTATGTTTATGTTTAAATATCCCAAACACAAAACTTTGGCTAACATTCATTTTTATAATTTATATTGGATTTGGGGTTTTACTATATTAATGATTTATTGATGAAAAATGGAATCATAAAAGCACATTTCCAAAACTCATAAATTAATAAAATTTCATAGATTATTTTTCCTTTTCATAAACATTTCTAGTCATGAGGATTTGTTTGGTTTTTGTTGTTTTTGTTGTTGTTTTAAGGCAGGGAGATACCAAACTCCAGGGCAGGATCGCTATCTTCTGCTTCTGGTTTTGACTCCACAGAATCTTCCATAGTTGTTAGTAAGGCTTTGATTTAGGTTAACTTATAGTCAATATCGGACACTGGACATTGAATGTAGATTATTCTTTAAATTCATGAAGGAAATATGTTTATTTGGAGAGTCAAAAAATTTCCAATCTCATGTTTTAATTAATTGTATTTTTTCTAAACATGATTAACTCTTCCTTCTTCTTGGGAAGAGAAATGATTAACTTTGTGAAATATTTTTATAATCATAAAATAAATTATTTTTTAATATTTTATAATATTTTAAACTTATCTATTATAATAATATAATAGATAATATACTGTATAATATAATATAAATATTATATGATATATAATATAAATTATATAATATATATAATTTATATATAATATTTTTAATTTATATAATATATATAAAATATTTTTATAATTTTTATAATATTTTTGAGTTTTAGTCAGCTCCCTATCTTTGAAATATGTTTCTCCATTATTAGTTTTGGATGCCTCCTATAGCATGCTTAGGGAATTCAAACTAATCTTATGAATATGCTGTAAAAAAATATATTGGGAATATAAATCTGCAGAGACCACTATGACATAAAATAAATTCTTACATAAATGTAAACTTTATGTTTTATTTTAAATTATACACATGTCTATATCTTTATACTCTGTAGCTTAAATTCTAGCTTTTTTTGTAGAGATAGAGTCTCACTTTATTGACCTTGGTAGAGTGCTGTGGTGTCACAGCTCACAGCAACCTCCAACTCCCAGGCTTAGGCAATTCTCTAGTCTCAGCCTCCCAAGCAGCTGGGACCACAGGTACTCGCCACAATGCCTGGCCATTTTTTATTTGTAGTTTGGCCGGGCTGGGTTTGAACCCACCACCCTCAGTATATGGGGCCGGCCTTCTGCCCACTGAGCCACAGGTGCCTCCCTAAATTCTAGCTTTTTAAATATACATTTCTTCCTACTTGTTCTATCCCATACTGATCTCGTTGGTTTGATTTTGAATTATTTTTTATTTTCTATGTAGTCTCTTTATACCACAAATTCCCAGAGACAAGGGACTGTCTTTGTCATTCTTTGAATTAATAAAAATTTGTTTCCATTTTTACAATGCAATATATTCTTTCCATGATGATATGAAGTAGAGAAATAAAATTTAAAAGCACTAAATTCTGTTATTGTATTGGTATCATGAATTTTAAAGACAATGTATAGGACTATTTCCTCTAATGTACCAGCTAGATTCCTGACTCCCTCACACTTCCTTCTCTGCCAGGAATTTCAGGCATTCTCAGACGTTTCCTTTTTTTTATTTTTGCTTTCAATTTCTGCTGGCTTTCATTTTATCTTAGTTTGAATTTTTTTTTCCTTTCTTCCTTTAGTGATTCTCTTGCCCTCTTGCCCCCCAAGTAGCTGGGATTACAGGTGCTTGCAACGACGTCTGGCTTTTTTTTTTTTTTTTTGTAGAGATGGGGTCTCACTCTGACTCTGGCTCATGCTGGTCTTCTGCTAGTCTCGAACTGAGCTGAGCTCAGGCCATCCACCCGCCTCGGCCTCCTACAGTGCTGGGACAACAGGTGTGAGCCACCACGCCTGGCTGACATTTCTTAATTCTCATACTCATGTTAAGAGTTTGTACAGTGATGAGGATGGCAGATGGAGCATCTTGTCATGGGCATTGTCTCCATGATGACATTGTTTTTTGGCAAAAATATTTATAGTCTGGGAAGTATGCATTTTGAAACTGCTGTTAAAGTCGATTTTTTAAAAATTCAGAAAGGCCAGTGATAGAGCAGCAAATACAAAATCAGCATTTTTCTTTTTAAATCAATGATACAGAAGGATAAGCTGCTATTGTGATACTTTTCGAATCTACTTATTCTAGGAGAGGTGCCTTGCAACATCATGTACTTCATAATTTTGTAAGTCAGAATCACGTACTTCTCCAGTTTTTTCTTGCTTCCTCCCCCGGTCAGCATCATTGCTGCCTTTGTGAAGCATGCTCACTAATTACAGTTTGGTTTTGGCTACTGTCTGTGAGGAATATTTTAGAAAGAATTTTTAATAAGAATTGAATAAGAAATTCCTGTGTTTATGCTTTTTGATATTTTAATAACTGGAAAATGGGGAGCTTATACAATATTTAGAAGTCTTTAGAATTTCAAAGACTTTTCTAAAACATGGTAACTATAGATACTTGTTTGCAGTCACTCTGAGACATGGTTACTTTAAAAAAAAGCAACAAGCTTTGAAGAGTTGGGTGAAACATATGGAATTAACATTAAGAAGTACAAAATTATTTAGAAGTTTCCTGAGGGTTACCAGTATGACAGAATCGGAGCAGAAAATCTTTGGGGAGTGATCTGAGAGAGAAAGGCAGTAGCAAATAGATATCATCTTTCTTTTCTTTCTTTCTTTTTTTTTTGAGACAGAGCCTCAAGTTGTTGCCCTGGGTAAAGTGCTGTGGCATCACAGCTCACAGCAACCTCCCAACTCCTGGGCTCAAGTGAGTCTCCTGCCTCAGCCTCCCAAGTAGCTGAGCCCACAGGCACCCGCCACAGTGCCCAGCTATTTTTTGGTTGCAGCTGTCATTGTTTGGCAGGCCCGGGATTTGAACCCCCAGCTCAGGTTTATGTGGCTGATGCCTTAGCCACTTGAGCCACAGGTGCCGAGCCATCATCTTTATTTTCTATTTATCTTTATTTTCTATTTTATTTCTTTATTTTCTACTAGATTGAAGAAGCAATGAATTTGTTATTTTTTTAATAGTATTTCTTTTATTTTCTGTTTCTTTGGGTTTTTTTTTTTGGAGACAGGGTCTTCCTATGTTATCTGTCTTTGGTAGAGTGATATGGCATCATAGCTCATAGCAACCTCTAACTCTTGGGCTTAAGTGGTTCTCTTGCCTCAGCCTCCCAAGTAGCTGGGAATACAGGCGTCCTCTATAATGCCCAGCTATTTTTTTCGTTGCAGTTGTCATTGTTGTTGAGCTGGCCTGGGCCAGGTTTGAACCTGCCAGCTTCCATGTATATGGCTGGTGCCCTAACTATTGAGCTACGAGCATTGTGGCTGGCGCCCTAACTGTTGAGCTATGGGCGCTGAGCCTTTATAGTATTTCTTGATGTTAATTTTTCATTTCACATATACTTAAATTGAATAATATATCCACAGGTAATATATTTATATTATTTTCTTTGTGCATTTTCAGTTTTCAGATAATATAATTTAACCACTACTTTTATTTTATTTGGTTAATTAACTGTAACATTGTCATATCCTTTATTATTATATTGTGTCATTCATAGATTTGTAAGATACCTTTTTAGGAATCTTCCAAAATGGCTCTTGCACATAGCTGTTGACAGAAGACTTAATTCCTTGCTGACTGGTCAGAGGAGACTTTCGTTCTTTACCTTGTCAACCTCTCCATAGGTTTGCTTGAACATCCTATGATATGTACAAAATCATGGTAAAAAATTTAAAAAAAATTCCTATGAAAGTCTATTATTTGGGACTTTTACAACAAAGTTAGTAAATGAAGTGGGTGTCTTTCTTTTTGATGAAATTGTTTCTAAGTTTGGGATTAGTGCTATACTCATTTTACAGAAACAACTCAGTGGTTTTTCTTATTTTAATGTTTTTGGAATAGTTTCAAGTAGCATTTCATTCTCCTGAGAAATCTGGGCCTGGAGCATTTTTCTTGGAAGCTCTATTACAACTTTTTCAGTTTCTTTTATAATTAATTTATGTAGACTTCTGTCTCTCTTGTACCAAGTTTGGTCTTTTTTAAAAATAAAATTTAAAATCAAATTTGTACCTAGAAGACCATATCTTTTGTTTTTGTGCTATAAGTCAATGGGAATGACAGTGAAATTACATATTTATATATATTATATGTAGGTGAATATCAAAAATTTATTAGTTTTTTAAAGAGAGGTAAACTTCTTATAGTTGCTTATATTTTAACCTGTAGTTGAAGGCATTGCTAATTAGGTCAAGAGTTTTTTTAAAAATACATATGTACTTTTTTTTTTTTTTTTGGAGACAGAGTCTTAAGCTGTTACCCTGAGTAGAATGCTGTGGTTTCACAGCTCACAGCAACCTCAAACTCTTGGGCTTAAGTGATTCTCTTGCTTCAGCCTCCCAAGTAGCTGGGACTATAAGCGCCTGCCACAATGCCTGGCTATTTTTTGGTTGTGGTTGTTATTGTTGTTTTAGGTGGCCTGGACCAGGTTTGAACCTGCCAGCCTCTGCAGATGTGACTAGCACCCTACCAACTGAGCTACAGGCACTGTCACATATGCCCTTCTTTTGTAATGTATGTGCTACTTGAAGATGTCAGCCGTCATACAACTTATAAATGAGAGTGATAAGCTTTATTCCATGCAATTTGATACAGTGATTTGAATTTTTGTTGTTTGAGATCTGTTCTCATTTATCAAGTATGGCTTGAATTCACTTCTTTAAAAAGTAGTTTGCAGACTTATAAGAATATGATTGTATATTTGGGTGTGCTATTTTTTTTGTTTGTTTCTGGCCAGGGCTGGGTTTGAACCTGCCACTTCTGGCATGTGGGGCCGGCGCCCTACTCCTTTGAGCTGGAGGAGCCACCCAGGGTGTGCTATTTTTAATAAATATTTCAGTTGTCAGGTGTTCATTCTTTGGTATTCATTTCTTTTTCCCATTAAATATTATAGTCCATTATTAAGTTACAGTTGGGTGATATACAGCTGTGGAGATAACATGGGACCTACTCTTGAGGAATATGTGTCTGGTAGATTCTGAACTAAGATCTGATTCAAGAAATATTTAGAAGATGTCTGAAAAATTCAAGAGTAATTTATAAAATCCCTTTATCTATAGTTTCCTTGAGATCGAGTTTTAGATTATTAAACAATAGCCTCTTTTAATTTTTATCCCTTTTCTTTCTAATCTATATACACGTTTTTTAGGTTCTTGTTTTTTATTTTCCTGTTTATTTTTCCATAGCGCTAAATATTAATGAGATTTCAGGTAACTTAATTGTTGCTCAGTACTTGGGAATGATTGTTAAGCTTTTAATTTTGTGGCTATGTCATTAAGGGTATGTGAGTTTTTTAATGAATTGTAATCAGAAATAGAGGATAAAAACTTAGTATTCTTTTCATTTGTTTTGATTGGCTTAAACTCAAGTCTTAAGTGTCCACTAGTATGGAGAATCACGTATTTACTTGTTTTGAATTTTTAATGTGTTAGGATCATGCCAGGACACAGTAGGTGCACAATAAATTTCTGTGTGATTTGTGTGCATTGAAGTATTCTTGTGGAATATGGTAAAGCATTTTTGTGGTAAGGCACAGTCCTGTTATTTTTGCTTTTTTTCACTTACTGCCAGGGAAGGTTAATGAAATTATGACATTCATGCTTATTTTTTTTTTTTTTTTTTGCAGTTTTTGGCCAGGATTGGGTTTGAACCTGCCACCTCTGGCAGGCATATGGGACCTGCGCCCTACTCCTTTGAGCCACAGGCAGCCTCCCCCCATTCATGCTTATTCTTTAAAAGCTCCATAATATGTTTTGAATAAGCTAAATACATTGAAAAGAGTGTGCTCCTTTGTGATTTTTAAACCTTCTTAATGGTTTTTACTTTTATTTAATTTAATGAAAAAGGAATTCCAGCTTCACACAAAAGGCAACATTTTTCCTGCTCAAGTTAAAAAAGAATTGATAAATGTAGATCTTTGTTGAGTGATGGTTGAGAAAGCTGCTGATTCTTGCACATATACTTCAAATCAATAAAATATCACAAGACAACTGGCAGCTGAGGTTGAACTTAGAAAGTGCTATCCTCATGCTAAAGTCTGTAATATCTTAGTGTAACCGACCGTATACTGTTCTGCAAATAGTAAAAACATCTCTCAAATCCTTTAACAGGCAAAGATTTTTGAAATTCTCTCCTATTAGGTGTGTCAGGTCTTCTTTATCCCTATTTACTTTTATAGTTTAGTTTTCTCTACATTTTTAAATTCTACTTTCTTAAAGAACAACAATACTTATACATACACACATACATATGTGCGTGTCTGTGTGTATTTATGTAAAGTGGGAAGCACCCATAAAACTCTGACTAGAATTCTTGCCTGCTTTTCCTAATCTACTATATTGAGCAAGATTCTATTGTCTCATACTCTGTAGGCCCTCCAGAATTCTCTTAGAAGGCACTGGTTACTGTATGAAAGTAAAGAAGCCAGGAGAACCTAACCCAGGGTACTGAAGAGCTCTCATAGAAGTCAATGCTGGATATTGTTTTCTTTCTTTCTTTTTTTTTTTGCAGTTTTTTTGGCTGGGGCTGGGTTTGAACCTGCTCCCTCTGGCATATAGGGCCCATGCCCTACTCCTTTGAGTCATAGGCGCTGCCCTGTTGGATATTGTTTTTTAGAAAATTATTAAGTGTCTTGCAAATTTCTTGGTATTATTTCCTAAGTTTAACTTTTGCATAAAATCATAAATAGATTCATTATATCTTATTAAAGTGGTACATGTAAAAAGGTCAGACAGTTTAATCTGCAAACTCATCCTAGAAAAAGTGCTGCATACCTCATTGCAGAACGTCACTATGGTCACCTTCAGTATACTCCCTTGGGAAGCTAGCACTGATGTCAGTGCCTAGTCTACCCTTCAGAGCAATCTAGGAACTCTTTTTCTCGAATGGTCATCAGAGCTGTCATCGTATGAGGTTGGACAATTAGGTTTGTGAGCTCACCCTAGAAAAGTGCTCATAACGCATTGTAGAATATCACTATGGTTACCTTCAAGGTACTCCCTTTGGGAAGCTTTGCACTGATGCCATTACCTAGTCCAGCTTCAAAGCAAAGAACAAAACAAAAAAGTTAGTAAAAGTAATTTCTGAGCTGAAAACATCTGATGCCTGAGGCTTTTCTGGGTCACTTCCTTTTCTTCCTTTCCTTCCCTTTCTTCTCCTATTTTCTTTTCATGCTTTTTTCTTTACATTTCCCCCTCCCTCCCTCCTTGCCTTCCTCCCCCTTCCCGTTCTTCCTGTTCTTCCCTCCCTCCCTCCCTCTATTGCCCAGGCTCACAGCACTGTCAAACTCCTGGGTTCAGGTGATGCTCCTGTCTTACTTAGCCTCCGAAGTATCTGGGATTGCAGGTGTGCTACAGGGTGCCTGTAGTCCTAGCTACTTGGGAGGCTGAGGCCCAGCTAATTTTTCTATTTTTAGTAGAAATGGGGTCTTGCTCTCACTCAGGTTGGTCTTGAATTCCTGGCCTCAAGTAACTACTTACTCATTTTATTCAGCCTCCCAGAGTGCTGCTAGGATTTCAGGCATGTGCCACTGAGCCTGGCCTTTTTTTTGTTTCTTTTTTTTAGGACAGGGTCTTGCTGCATATCCATGGCTAGAGTGCAGTAGTGTCATCATAGCTCTGTGCAACCTCTAACCTCCTGGGTTTAAGTGATTCTCCAGCCTACCATCTGAGACAATAAACATGTGCCATCACAACTGGCTGATATTTCTATTTTTTGTAGAAATGAGTATCTTGCTTTTGCTCAGGCTGGTCTCAAATTCCTGTCCTCAAGTGATCCTCCTACCTCGGCCTCCTAAAGTGCTAGGATTACTGGCAGAGACACCATGCTGGCCTTCTTTTTATGGTTTATTTATCTGTTTCTTTCTTCCTTCTCATTCCCCCCCCCTTCTCAAATTTCTTTCTCTTTTTTTCCTCTCTTTTTATCAATAAATGAACAAGTGTTTGAACACTGATCATATAGAGGCCAAGTGGTAGAGATGGGTATAACTAGTAGAAACAAGTGTAAAAAGATGCTTAGACTTGAAGAACATTTGCCTGAGTTCCTGATTTTATAAATACATTCAACAAATATGGAGTGTCTAATATGGTTTTTTTTTTTTTTTTGCCAAGTACTGGGGATTTTCTTGCTCTGAAGAGACTCATAATTTAAATCTATTAAGAGTAGCAATACAATTGTGTGCAAAATAGTATGGGAGTATAGAGAAAGAAGCATATTAGCTTTTGAAAATATCCTTTATACTATAATTTGAAAGCATAATGCAGAAACCTCCTTTACTATGAACATTTATCTAGTTAATATTAGACATTATGAATTTTAAGCCTGCATTTTGGCATGCCTAACCCTAATGTTGCCCCATCTATCAGAGCAAAATCAAAGGCAGTAAGTATTCTAAGGATGAATTTAGAAGTTGAAATTATTTAAAGATTTAAAAGCCAAAACACATTTAGACTTTTATCTGGTCTTCCCAATTCTTACATTTTGTAATGTGGCAAAGTATATATTATTCTGTGCTACATTTTATACAAAATTAAAAACACGATTATTACCTTGAAGATATTTACTGAATTGCCCTGTAAGGTGTCTAGAATTTGTAGAGATATTCTCAAGTATGTCACATTACTTAACAGTTAAACCTTTATAGTTGACCATCTGTCTACATTGACCACCTCCCTACATTGATCACCTCCTTAAGTTGACCTACTTTTCTTAGACCAGACATGTACCACGTGTATGTATCAGTATAGTAGGTCTGGCTCCTTGTGTTGACCACCTGTCTGTTGACTAGTTTGGTTTAGTCCCATGGGTGTCAACTTACAGACATTCTACTGTATTTCATATAGCTTCTGTCTCACAAATAAAACATTCCCTCCCTTTTGCCCTCTTTTTTAGGAAGTGGACTTGGAAACAATCAGTTTTAGCTTGTAGAAAATTTTGTCTTTTTGATATGATAACAGACATGATTTGTTTAGGAATTTCCTTATTATAGGAAAATTATTTGTTTAAGTACTCTGTAATGTGAATATCAAGTATTAAATTATATTAATACTTGATTATATGGAATAATGCAAAAAATACTGTTTAAAATTCATAGGGCATATGGTGATTAATAAGTCATTGTTCCTCTTCCCTAGGGATCTTAATTATAGTTTGAATACTAAAAGTATTTAAGAACTTCTAATATAAAGCAGACTGTGCAGTAATAGAGTAGCTTCTAGGGTTTGGGACAAAGTGATAAATTTAATTGTTTTTATTCTAAATTTCATAGTTTTCCTAGTACTTTGGAATTTGGAATAGAAAAAGAACAAAAGTTTGAGAGTTTTAATAAATTTATTTTTCTGGAAGGTACGTAGGAGTGTACTAGAGGGCAAAGTTTAAAAGTTCAGATCAGAGTTTGGGAAGATCTTAAATGCCTTGCAGTAAACTCCAACTGGGGTGATATTCATAATTAGTGACACAAAGAAGTGAACTAATGCTAATTGTACTAAAATATTTGTACATTATAATAGATTGCTCTAGTGATTTCTTTTAGATTGATAAGTATATTTCTGGATATTCTGCTTTTTTGTTGCCGTAACAGAGCAAATAACATATTAGGTCTTTCACTCCAAAGTCTTTGGGCTCACTGTGGGTGTTCAATATAAGGAAATTAATATTGGTATTCATATCCTCTATCAATAATTTTATAGCACAGTTCTCTGTATGATCAATCATAAGAATATTTTAAAACATTTATGATGTGAATGGCCGATACTGAAAAAATAAGAAAGCTTTTCAATTAAAGACAAATTATTGGCAGGGAAATAGATGTAAATCCTAGGCAAGTGCAAAGTTTGCATTCAGTGTAACTCATGCCTATTATTTCACAACAGAATCACACCTTTGAATATATTTTACTTTCTCCCCCCCCACTTTTTTTTTTTGAGACAGAGCCTCAAGCTGTCCCCCGGGTAGAGTGCCATGGCATCACAGCTTACAGCAACCTCCAACTCCTGGGCTCAAGCGAGTCTCCCGCCTCAGCCTCCCAAGTAGCTGGGACCACAGGCGCCCACCACAATGCCCGGCCATTTTTTTGGTTGCAGCTATCATTGTTGTTTGGCGGGCCCAGGCCGGGGATTCGAACCTACCACCTTAGGTATATGTGGCTGGCGCCTTAGCCGCTTGAGCCACAGGCGCCGAGCCACTTTTTCCCCTTTTGTATTCCTTTAGCACTCATCCTATTTTACTTGACAATTCACAATTTTGGAAGAAAATTCAAAGGAAGACTTTGACTTTCTTTTCAGGGAGGTAGTGAAGATATCTTCTATTTTTTAGAAATTTTAGTTCATTTTTTAAAAATTCTACCTTTCATTAAGTTTATATTTTATTTTTTAGAACTGTATATGTTTTGTTTTTTTAGAAATGCTACCTTTTATTAAGTGTATATTCATGATATTTACTAAGTAAGAATTCTACCTTCCAGTTATCTTTATAAATGGAATTTGTAGTACCTGCGTAGAGGAAGTATAAAAGGCTTAATGGTGACATTAATGATATGTTAGAAAACAGGTTTTGATAAGCTGAAACTTTTGGTTATTTTATAATAAATTAAGAGTATCTTACTTGATATTCAGGGTTGAAGACTATAAACTTATAGGCTGGTCTGGTGATATATTATTATACATAATAATATATAGCAGTAACTATATTTTTTTCTAAAAAGTCTTTTATGGTTATAATTTTTTTACTCAACAACCTCCTGTCCTTAAATTCAGTTTTTGAAGTTAATAACAGTGTTTGAAGTTCTTATGTTGCTGTATTAGTCCATGAGCATTAGTTAACAGTTGTTAAAATTTATCAAGTCTATGTAGTATGTTGTGCCTTTAGCAGATTATTTTGTTTTCACTGAAGACCTAGACCAGTGGAATGAAAGGCAGATAGAAATTTTTACAGATACTGATCTAAGGACACTTTGCAAAGATATTGTCAATTAATGAGGATCTCTTAAAGTCATGCCATATTTGAAAACAAAAATGAAGACTTAAGCATGAAAATTTTATTATTTACTTTATAAAAAATAAACTTATTTTTTATGAGTTTGCTTTTTAACTTTAGAAATGTCTTCAAGTTAATGCTTTTTAATCATAGAAAAAGCTTTTCTCTGTAATTAGGTACGTTTTACCTTCCAATGTGTACTTAGCGCCACTTTACAAACAGGCTGATTTCATGAGAGTGCTATAACTTATATGATATATGTTTTTCCTGTGTAATTGCCTTTATGTAAATATGTATATTTAGAATTTTTTAATTTTAACTGTTGCTCTATAATGTGATACTTTTCTGTCAACATTTTCGTTGGATAAGAACATCAATTTACACAAGTCATGGTATTAAAAAAAATATTTCCTTGAAGTGCATTGTTCCTTTTTTTCTATATCTAGAAAAGATTGTGAAATACTGCCCAAGCTAAATTTGGGAAAATGAACTTTTAGTGTGGTACTTTAATGAATTCAAATTCATGTATCACTTTTCTTATATTTGTCCATGTCTTTGGTGTATTAGAATAATGTAACTGTTGAGATATAAATGAAATTTTGTCGTAGCTTCTATTTTGGTGAAGATAGATTTACTTAATTTATATTTTGGGAGTGAAGAACTTAGCCTTATATCATTATCCTTACCCTTTTAACTCTGTTTTGGTTGAAATTGTATGACATTATCATTGGAAATTTGGGCTATTACTCGATAATAAACTCTTAATTATTTTTTTAAAAAAGCTATGCTAAATGATGAGAACATGGTCAGGCTCCCTTCTACAGTGTAAACAATGCAGCACTGAAGACAGGAGAACTTTCTTAAAGTCTAGGCACTGGGAATTCCTGGGCAGTGCTGTTACAAGTGGGTAATGTTTCTGAAGAGGGCAGGTTAAAGGGAGTCTTAAGACCACGGAAACCTCCTTGTATTGACCTCCCTGAGACAGTGCATTCATGGTAAAAACTAATCAAGTGCAGCTGCAAGATTAATTGTGTGGGGGAGCTATAAACATAGAAAACTGTGACCTCTACTCAGAGCTCTGTTTTATGTTCAGGCATTCACTTTAGAACTACTGACAATGAACCTGAATGAACAATAATTTACTCAATTGAACATATAGTAGTAGTATTTAAAAATTACTGAGCTTGTGGGGCATGAGGTGAACACTTGTAGATTCCAATTGAGGCTTTTGAGGAGACTGGAGTAGGTCTGAGTAAATGGGAAGAGGGAATAAAAGAACTTGTTTTGTAAAGCCCTGAGAGAAATTTGCCATTATTAACCTTTGGGTCTTTTTCGTAAACCCTTGTGCTTACAATGGAATTTCACTTTAATCCTCGATATAGTTTGCTTCCTTCTCAAATCACTAATAATTATTAAAAAGCCCTCATTAAAGTTGTAATTACTCATAATTTTCACTTAGTAATCATTGTCTTAGAAAAGTAAAATAATGTTTAAAATTATGTGTTAATTTTTATTTTTAATAAGAAATAGCGTTTCCATGTAAACATTTGTAATTAACATGAACATTCACAGGCTTTGTACTTTTTCTAAATACATCCAAAACTTTAATGCAAAAATAACCTAATTGAATATTTGAATTATCTTCTTAGGTTTTTGGCTATCTTAGAGTTTAAGATGGTCAAAGATGTCTAATGATTTCTCTGTATAGCATGTAGCTTATGTTATCATCTCCTTTTTCTTTTTAGACCCTATTTTTTAGAGAAGATTAGGTTCACAGCAAAACTGACAAGAAAATATAGAAAGTTTCCATACACATTTCCAGATAACGGAAAAGGTGCCCTGCTCACATGTGCCTGGGCTCCACAGTCACTCCCAGGCCAGGAAGGCACATTTTGGTACAAGTGACACATCACCGTCAGTCACGGTTTACGTTAGGGTTCACTCTTAGTATTATTGTGCCTTCTGTGGGCTTTGAGAGATGTGTAATGACGTTAGCCACCATCATAATATCACACAGAATAGTTTGACTGCCTTAATAATCTCCTGTGCTCCATCCACTCTTCCCTCCTTCCTGCACCCGTGGCGACCACTCATCTACTGATTTTTTTCCTGTCTCCATATTTTTGCCTTTTCTAAAATATTGTATAGATGAAGTTCTGTGGTGTGTGGTCTTTTCAGATTTAGTACTATGTATTTAAGACGTTAAGTAGTATCTGTTCTTCCATGTGTTACCCTGGTTCACAGCTCATTTCTTTTAGTGCTGAATAACATTTCATTGTATTCTTTTAACTTTTAGAAAAGGAAGAAAGCTTATATATGTTGTGTTGTTATTTGTTTTTAAGTTTCATTTTAATTTTTATTTCTGCTAAATAAAGTACAGTCATTCCTATTTGCACATGAGGAAGATGAGGTACAGGGAAGTTAGGTAATTTTCCCAAGAGCACATTGGTAGGAATTATAAATCTGGGATTTGAATCCTAGAAGATCATGCTCCTAGTGAATCCTCTCGTACAACTCAATTTCTATTAAAAATAATGTCCTTTTACATCTCTCATGTTTCATTAATGCTTTTTGTATGGAAAATAAATAAATTGCTTTTGGAAAAGAAAGTATGAAGTCTGTATAGTACATACTTCCATTTTGTTGAGATTTTAACTCAGGTCTCAGTAGATCAAGTTTAAGTTTCAGCAACTTTAAGTTTTCATTCAGTACAAAGTGTGCTTGGCTTCTATTCTGTAATTGTATCATTGTATATATGCCTTGATATAGTTGGTGAATATAACATCGTAATTGTCAAGGCTGTTGTTGAAATGCCCACTGGTTGGAGGCATGGGTTTTATCATGTAATGATAGCTAATGTCCGCTGTCCATTATCAAAGCTTCCACTGTGGAAATGTGGAAAGGGAATTTGGTTCATGGTCGACAGGTTGTTTTTCCACCTCAAATTATCAGAAAACTAGATGTGAAAAACGACGTATATCATAAATAGACTGAAAAATCTCAATATGCTGAAATTTACTAATGCCAACACTGTACTGAGCCATCCAGGAACTTTAGTTTAATGACCAGTAACAAGGCAGTTTATATGTATCAGTCTATAATGAAAGCTGTCATATGATGACATTTTCTCAGACATAGTTGGAGTTGTAAAACACACAC
The DNA here is from genome assembly GCA_963575145.1 of Galago senegalensis. Classification (NCBI taxonomy): domain Eukaryota; kingdom Metazoa; phylum Chordata; class Mammalia; order Primates; family Galagidae; genus Galago; species Galago senegalensis. The sequence continues at coordinate 3,124 of CAUYTI010146097.1, read as the reverse complement.
ACACACACACACACACACACATATACATATGCTTATTTTTATTTACAAAAATCTGTAAAAGTATTTCTACCATACCCATTTTTGTGGTTTGAATTTTTTAACCTATGTAACTGTTGAGAGGAAAGTGGCAAATCATGTGTATGTGTATATAAAACATGCTTTTGTATTATGCAAGTGTGTGCGTAATATATATATATGTATATATATATAAAATTTTGTTGTTGTTGTTGTTGCCATTGTCATTGTTGTTTAGTTGGCCCAGGCCAGGTTTGAACCCACCAGCCTCAGCGTATGTGTCTGGCACCACAATCACTGTGCTACAGGTGCTGAGCCAAGTTTATAATATATTGCACGTAAATAATAGTGATTAACATTTGTTGTCAAGTACTGTGCTGAATTATTTACACAAATTTTCTCATCTAGCTTAATATTGATGACCTATAAAGTAGATTCTATTGTTAATTTTATTTTACAGGTAACTATGGCTTGAAATTAATCACATGCCAAATTGGTCACATTCTTGGTCTTGTAAGATGAAGAATTATAAAGACTGTGAGATTGTACCCTATTTGGTGGCTAACACATGGGACTGCCACAGTTTTGTGCGTGCTGGCAGAATACGTGAGATTTCTGATCAGAGACGGAAGACTTATTCATAGCACTGACAGTAGACAGAATAGCGCCATTTTCTTGTGATGGTTTTCTGCGCCTCGGTTCTCACAGGGCAGAGAGGGCCTGTGGTACCTGCAGACACGTTAGATTGTGCTACACTAGATCAGTGTTTTTCAACCTTTCTTATCGCACAGCACACTTGAACCTATAGTTAAACTTCTGTGGCATATGCAAATTATGTTGATGAGAAAAAGAGTAAATCCCTCTCACCTTCACTCCTTCATGAGAGGGACCTACTTCCAACTCTCTTTGGAAGTGCTTTAATTTAAACTTTCTCTTTGTTCTTCCTAAATAAAATCTCTCTTTGTTATACTGAAAAAAAAAAAAGAATATACTTACTGTGAACTTCTTTTGAAATACTTTAATGATCTTTAAACATTTTCACAGCACACCTAAAATCCTCTCACGACACAGTAGTGCCACAACACACCGGTTGAAAATCATTGCACTAGAGGAACTTTGAGATTTTTATGGTATGATGGGTAGGAAATGTGCCTGGCTTGTTGTTCCAGAGCAAGAAACTATTTCTGTCTTCCAAGATTTTTCTCTATATACAGATAACCTGGAAAGATAGTCTGGAGTGAAATCTGAGTGCCTCGCATACATGATGTGCAGAAACACTAGTGACCTGTGCAGAGCTGCCTTACAGCGCAGCTCTATTGCCAGCACGACTCCAGAGCAGGGAGTCTCTTAATTACTGTTTGTGGTACTGTCTCTCTAAATGGAAACATTTTATAAAGACTTTTTTTGGAGCAGGTTTTGGTTAACAACCAGATTGAGCAGAAGGTACAGGATTTCTCATATACTACCTGGCCCCACACATGCATAGCCCCTCCCCGGTGTCAACATCCTCCCTTAGACTGGTACATTTATTACAATTGAGGAAACTACATGGACACCTTATCTTCAATCAAAGTAGGGATTTTACATTAGGGTTCAATCCTCGTGTTATGAATTCTGTGAGTTTGGACAAATGTGTACTGACATGTATCCACCATCAGAGTATCATCTGGAGTATTTTTACTGCCAGAAAAATCGTCAGTCTCTGTCTGTTTATCCCTCCCTTCCCTCTGTAACCCCTGGCAATCACTAATCTCTTCCCTTCTCCCTAGCTTTGCCTTTCTCAGAGTGTCATACAGTTTGAAGTCCTACTATGGTCTTTGAAGATTGGTTTCTGCCCTTGGTAATAGCATTTCAGCCTCCTCCATGCCTTGTGATGGCTTTTTCTTTTTATGGCTCATTTCGTTTTGAAGTCAAGTAATATTCCATTTTCTGTATGTACCAGTTTTGAAGTCAAGTAATATTCCATTTTCTGTATGTACCAGTTTATTTATCCATTCATGTATTGAAGAACATCTTGGTTGCTTCTAAGTTTTGACAATTAGGAATAGAACATCTATAAACATTTGTGTGCAGGTTTTTATGTGGACTTAGTTTTGAATGTCTTTGGAGAATACTAAGAACACAATTGCTGTATTGTATGGTAAGAGAATGTTTAATTTAGTAAGGAACTGCCAAACAGTCTTTTAAAGTGACTGTGCCATTTTGCTTTCCCACCAGCAATGAATAAGAATTTTTGTTGTTTCCCATCCTTGTCAGCATTTTCTCAAGTGAAATATTTTGGCTCTTATCTTTCTATTCCTTTTTGCCCCTCGTCAGTCTATTGTAGGTTCTTGTCATTCTTTCAAAATACGTTTTAGAACTATCCCTTTTCCCTCCAGTTTGACTGCCCATACCCCGTCCTAGACCTTGGTCTTGCTCTTCTTAGTCTTGGCAATCTAAGAAGGCTTTCCAATTGCACTTTCCCTCCTTCCCATTCATTTTGTTTTTCACTAAAATGCCTCTTTCTGAAAGTCTCTTATAAATTTATAATTGATTTACTTAATCTTTGTTCAGTGAGGGAAGGAATTGAATGTTCATACAGACAAGGCTATCTATAATTTGACCCTTCCTTGTCTATTCAACTTCTTCTTCCTACCACATCCCTACAGAGAACTTTTTGTCCCATTCAAGCAGTTATGCAATACACCTGACCCTTGAACATGGGGGGAGAGGATCGACCCCATGCACTTAAAAATTCATGACTTTTGACTCCTCCAGAACTAACTACTAAATAGCTTACTGCTGACATGAAGCATTATGAGTACCATTAATAATCATTTAACACATATTTTATGTTGTATTTTATGCTGTACTTTTACAATAAAGTAAGCCAGATAGAAGAAAATGTTATTAAGAAAATCATAAAGAAGAAAAAAGATATTTACTATTCATTAAGTGGAAGTACATCATCCACTTCAGCCTCATCTTCATGTTGAGTAGACTGAGCCCGGGAGAGGAGATGTTGGGTTGCTGGGTGAAGAGAGTGTCGGAGAGGAGAGGTTGGGTTGCTGGGTGAGGAGAGGATGGGAGAGGAGAGGTTGGGTTGCTGGGTGAGGAGAGCGCGGGAGAG
>CAUYTI010146095.1:0-19237 GCA_963575145.1 Galago senegalensis | reverse complement strand
GGTCCCAGCTACTTGGGAGGCGGAGGCAAGAGACTCGCTTGAGCCCAGGAGTTGGAGGTTGCTGTGAGCTGTAATGCCATGGCACTCTACCCAGGGGGACAGCTTGAGTCTCTGTCTCCAAAAAAAAAAAAAAAAAAAGAGATAGAGTCTCACTATGTCGCTCTTGGTAGAGTGCTGTGATGTCACAGCTCACAGCAACCTCAAACTCTTTGGCTTAAGCGATTCTCTTGCCTCAGCCTCCTAAATAGCTGGGATTATAGGCGCCTGCCACAACACTTGGCTATTTTTTTGTTGTAGTTGTCATTGTTGTTTTAGCAGGACCGGGCTGGGTTCGAGCCTGCCACCCTTGGTACATGTGGTCAGCTTTGTAACCACTGTTATGGGCGCTGAGCCCACATGGTCTCTTTTTAGCTGTTGAACTTTGAGACCCCCTTACCACCCCCAATTCTTCCAAATACCTTCTATTGTCCTTATCTTTTTGGTAAATCAAGGCTGCCAGACCTGGGCCCCAGAAGACTTCTATAGACACAGAATAAGTGACATGGCTGAGTCCCCAAGTGGTGCACTAGACTCTAGGAGGGTGTCAAGCTGATGCCTGGGGGAAGGGCTCACCCTACTTAATTCCTTGACAGTTGCTCCTTAGCCTCAAAGCTCCAATCCATAATCCATAGTTTCTCACTTCAAGTTACATCCTGATTGACAATGTTCTTGAATTACCCAAGTAGGAATGTCCTCCAATTCTGCCCATGAAAAGTCCATTCTGTAGGATTTGCTAGTCTAGTCATGAACTTTGGCACAAAGAGTAACAGTGATTGGCCTCTGCTTCCTACCTCTTAAGGGAAAAACAAAAAGAAAGATGAACTATCTATTTTTATTTGTCTATAAAAGCCAGACACAAGTGTTGGGAGAGAAAATAGTTTGAGAGTACAACTCATCCCTCAATGCTTCAACTAATTTTTAAAATTCTTTTTACAATATCTAATTTAACTTTAAGTATCTAAAACATTGTATCAAATAGAGTAGTTGGGACAACAGGTACCTACCACAACACCTGGTTAGTTTTTCTATTTGTAGTGGAGACAGGACCTCCAGCTCAGGCTGGTCTTGAACTCCTGAGCTCAAGCAATCCATCCGCCTTGGCCTCCCAGAGTGCTAGGACTAGAAGTGTGAGTCAACTGCACCCAGCCAACATGTAATCATTTTTAAAAACATTTTACATTTATACTGGCTTCAAAATCCGATGTGTATTTTACATTCAAAGCATGTCTTAAGTGGGAAATGTGGTCATGTCTCAAAATAAAGTTTTTGACAAAAAAGCTTTTATACTGTTTCACTTTTAAAATTTAAATTGAAATAAAATAAAACATTATAGCACGTCAGCTGCAATGGCCACATTGGACTGAGGTTTTTTTTTTTTTTTCATAGATAGTCTCATTCTGTTACCTTGGGTAGAATGCTGTGGTGTCACAGCTCACAGCAACCTCAAACTCCTTCTGCCTCTGCCTCCTGATTAGCTGGGAATATAGGCACCCACCACAATGCCTGGCTAGTTTTTCTTTCTTTCTTTCTTTTTTTTTTTTTTTTTTTTTGAGACAGAGTCTCACTATGTCGATCTGGATAAAGTGCCATGGCGTCACAGCTTGCAGCAACCTCAAACTCTCGGGCTTAGGCGATTCTCTTGCCTCAACCTCCTGAGGAATTTTTCTATTTTTAGTACACGTGGGGTCTCGCTCTTGCTCTGGCTGGTCTCAAACTCCTGAGCTCAAGCAATCCACTGCCTTAGCCTCCTAGAGTGCCAGGATTACAGGCATGAGCCATCATGCCTGGCCTTGGATCGAGTTTTAAAGGAAGCAGGAACCAAGCATTTCTTAACACACCTTCCTGCCTTCCGCAACTTGGCAGAGTAGGTGCCTCTAAAGCAGTATTGGTAGTAAGACTGCCATTGTCTCACTAGCTCCCAAGTGTCTGCTGTGAGCCTCCTGGCTGAGGGCTGGCTCCCAGTACACAACAGTAGCCCCTCACCTGCTCTTACTAATTATGTCCCTCCAACTCCCTGGTCACATGTCTGCATTCCTCAGTACTTGAGATCCTTGGGTGCAAGGACTATGTGTCATCCAGAACCCAGTACTGGACCAGCACACTGCTTCCTTTATCCAGAGTTGCACCTTCCTCCTGAGCATAGATTACATGAGAGGCACTCTACTAGGTGCCAGAAGAATAGTAGAGGACAAAGACAGACATTTAAACATACCAGGAGAATTAAGCATATGCAAGCAGATGCTGAGTGAGCACTGATTAAGCCAAGGAAAGCCCAGAGGTAAGAAATGGTGTCACCTGACTCAATGAGAAGACACAAGGGAGAAAAAAGCAGGTAACAGTAACAGCAAAGCTCTCCTGAACATCCAAAACGCCAAAGCCACCTCACATCAACTCAAAACAATTCATCATTCCTTTGCAATCAGGTGGCCCAGGGCTCTTTCCTTATTCCTAGTTCAGCCTAGGATGTATGAGCTAAAAATCGGCTAAACAGCTTCCCTATTAGACTAAGCCCTTAGAATCTCAGGCTGTTCAGTGCTGCCTTTCCCAAGTGCATTGAGCAAAGTTCCTCCCACACGGTCTGTAGACAAAGAATACGCACCAGACATGACAAAGCTACATAGGCCTCTAGGCTATAGGACTTCTCAGGGTATTAGCTATGCCAACACACACACATCAATGTACTTTTTTTTTTTTTTTTTTTGAGACAGAGTCTCATGCTTTTGTTCTGGGTAAAATGCCATCACGTCAGTCTAGTCTGCAGCAACCTCAAATTCCTGGGCTCAAGGGATCTCCCTGCCTCAGCCTCCCAAGTAGCTGAGATTATAGGCACGTACTACCATGCCTGGCTAATTTTTCTATTTTTAGTAGAGATGGGGTCTCACTATTGCTCAGGCTGGTCTTGAACTGCTGGCCTCAAGGCATCCTCCTGCCTTGGCCTCCAAGAGTGCTAGGATTACAGCCATGAGCCACTGTGCACAGCATTCAATGTATTTTACAAATTGGAATATGCAGTATTTCTCATTCTTACTTGACAGGGAATGCTTTTCAAAAATGTATCCTTAAACAGCTATTCCATGGAACACACTTTGGGAGATATTGGTTTAAGTATTTCCAATGCAACTTCTAGTGACAAACATTGTGCTTAAACTAGAACTCTAGTAACTTCTAGGAATGTGAAAACTTTCCAGAGTGGTATCAATCAGCCTTAAGAAGTTCATTTTATGAGATCTAACGTCCACACATACTTTCTCCTAAAACTGATCTGTCAAATATGCCTTTGGTAGAGTCTCCTTTCTTACTTCCCCATTCCCCATTGCCTTTCTCTCAACTTCACAAAAGAAGGGCACACCAGGTCTCAACTTCACTAAAGAAGGGCACATCAGGGACCGAGACACTCCGACTTGCCTCCCTCTGCCATGCCCTCCCCCACTGAGGCACTCAGATATCTGCTAAAGGTGGGACTGCATCCCTGCTCCCCTCCCCTCCTCCAGGCTCTCTGTCCTTCAGTTCACTCCTCCTGTATCAATTTTCTCCAAAATGCTACCTGTATTCTTTGTTTCCCTGATGAAAAATCACCACGGCAAACAAACACGAATGTCTTGGGTGATGTTCAGCTTCCTTCATCCTCTACCCTCTGCCCTGACACATACCCTGCTCCCCAGTCAGGGAAGCCTCCTGGCTGTTTCTCGTTCCTATCTCCATGCCTTTTCCAATGCTGCAGCACCTGGGTGGAACACCCTCCTTCCCTTCCTGTCAATCAGCATCCTTCGTCCTCCAGAACTTTCAAGCCATGTCCCACTCTCTTGTGGCGTTTGGTCTGTCAGTTCACACCACTGCCATCTTTTGTGAGTTCCTCCGATACCACACTATGCAACCCTAAATTACTGTACAGACAGGTTCAAATCTCAGAGCTTTTAATTTATTAAAATAAACTTGGGTAAGTTATTTAACCACTTTGAGCCCTTATTTCATCCTCAATGAAATGGGAACATCCTTTACGCCAAAAAAAGTGGGCACAGTGACTCACGCCCATAATCCTAGTACTCTGGAAGGCTTAAGAAGGACTGCCTGAGCAAATGAGACTCCTCAATCTCTACAAATAGAAAAATAGAAAAAAACACTAGTGAGGCATTGTGGCGGATGCCTGTAAGTGTAACTAAATAATTGGAAGGCTGAGACAAGAGGATCACTTGAGCTCAACAGTTTGAGGTTGCCTTGAGCTAAGATGCCATGACACTCAACCCCAGGGCAATTGAGTGAGACTCTGTCTCAAAAAAAACACCAATAAAACAAACAAAAAAATAGTTTCTGTAAATATAAAAGGTGCCAAAAATATGTACACATTTTAAGGAAAAGACTACACTAAAATTGTAATACTCAATATATACTGATAATAAAAGATAAATATAAGTCACATTTGAGTACCTCTTATAACTGCAGAAGTCAAAGATGACTTGAATAATATAATTTTTATACAGATTTCCCTTTTTTAAAATGTGTGTACATTTTCTTGGCACCCTCTGTATAAGCTCCACAAGGGTAAGGATTTTTGTCCCTATCCACATGGACTTTATGTTTTTGTGCTTGGCACACTAATGTATCTCAAGACCTAAAGCAGTGCCTGGTGTACAATACACACTCAGTAGTTACTTTGTGAATTATATAACTGAAAGAAGAAGTTGAAAGAGCTTACTTGATTTGCTCCAGAAACCATGGTAATAGGTATGATTATTATCCTCATTTTATAAATGAGGAAACTGAAGCCTTGCACAAGCAAGAAGTAACAGAGCCAAGATCTGAATCCAGGCACTCCAATTCCAGAACACAGGTATTCTGGCACACTGGTGTGACCATCTCTTCCTTACCTACAATCATCCTTCAATCAAATTGGTTGCTTCTCACAGCACCAGGTACCCAGTATCCACCTACCCTCTGCCTGGTAAATATTGAGAAAAAAAGACCTTACACTTTGCATTAAGTCAGTTACCTAAGAGCATTTAGAGTGTGAGGCTATGGTATGGGTCTAACCTTGCCCTTGAACAGGATGACGGGGCAGACAAACCGTCCTCTGCACCTGGCCATCTTGCTGCGGTTGATGAGATCTTGCAACTTGCTCACCTGCACAGTGCTTTCAAACCTAAAACACAGGCAAAAGAAGCAGGTCAGGCTGATTTCTAAGCAGGCATTTTGTGTATTTGTGCTTATTCATACAAACCCCATTCTAGGTATCCTCTACACATGTGGAAGAATACTCATTTGAAACTTAATAAATGTGATAATTCTTAAATTCTAAATTGCTGATATCCTAAATTTTTTAGAAAATGGAAAAAGTGCTAATTACAGTTATTAAAACTTATGTTACCCTGATTTCTGAACATTTAAGATAGAGAAAAAGGTAACTAAATTAAAGACATAAGATATAAAATTCAGAAATATATACAACTTTGAGTGGCCAGGTCTCCCAGGAAAAGACCTGGTCCTCTAGGGACCTTTTGGAAATAATAGGGCCATTTTTACGATCTTTTAGGGGGTAGAATAAAATGAAGGTTCATGGTCCACATGGTTCTAAGTTTCTGATATCTTTTTTTTTTTTTTTTGATACGGAGCCTCAAGCTATCCCCCTGGGTAGAGTGCCATGGCATCACGCTCACAGCAACCTCCAACTCCCGGGCTCCAGCGAGTCTCCTGCCTCGGCCTCCCAAGTAGCTGGGACTATAGGCACCCGCCACAATGCCTGGCCATCTTTTGGTTGCAGCCATCGTTGTTTGGCGGGCCCGGGCTGGGGATTCGAACCCGCCACCTTAGGTGTATGTGGCTGGCGCCTTAGCCACTTGAGCCACAGGCACCAAGCCAAGTTTCTGATATCTTAACATTCCAACCCTCTTTAACAATCCAAACAGCCATGGCTTGTTACCTGTGGCTCAAGTGGCTAAGGCACCAGCCACATACACCTAAGCTGGCGGGTTTGAATCCCGCTCAGGCCTGCCAAACAACAATAACGGCTGCAAACAAAAAATAGCCAGGCGTTGTGGCGGGCGCCTATAGTCCCAGCTAGTTGGGAGGTGGAGGGAGAAAAATTGCTTGAGCCCAGGGGTTGGAGGTTGCTGTGAGCTATGATGCCACAGCACTCTACCCAGGGTGACAGCTTGAGGCTCTGTCTCAAAAAAAAGAAAAGAAAACAGCCAACAGGGCAGGGAATACTGGGACAGATGAGGTACACAGCTACTGGTGTCGTTGGGAAGCACAGTAGTTAATGCACCAGGTTTGATGAGGGAACTGTTAACACATGAGAGTCAGGTTTAGAAATGAGCCCCAGCACCCAGCCTGAGCAAGAGCAAGAGCAAGAGCAAGACCCCGTCTCTACTAAAACAGAAAAATTAGCCAGGCTTTGTGGCAGCCTGTAGTCCCAGCTACTCAGGAGGCTGAGTCAAGAGGATTACTTGAATCTGGGAGTTTGTGGTTGCTGTGAGCTAGGCTGATTCTATGGCACTCTAGTCTGGGCAACACAGTGAGACTCTGTCTCAAAAAAGAAAACCCTATCTGGGCGGTGCCTGTGGCTCAAAGGAGTAGGGCGCCAGCCCCATATGCTGGAGGTGGCAAGTTCAAACCCAGCCTCTGCCAAAAACTGCGAAAAAAAAAAAAAAAGAAAAGAAAACCCTATCAAGTTATGCTTCCCTAAAGTAAGGGTCTATTTGGGGCAGCGCTTGTGGCTCAGTGAGTAGGGCACCAGCCCCATATACCGAGGGTGGTAGGTTTGAACCCGGCATCGGCCAAATTGCAACAAAAAAAATAGCCGGACGTTGTGGCGGGCGCCTGTAGTCCTAGGTACTGAGAAGACTGAGGCAAGAGAATCACCTAAGCCTAGGAGTTGGAGGTTGCTGTGAGCTGTGGCGCCACAGCACTCTACTGAGGGCAATAAAGTGAGATTCTGTCTCTTAAAAAAACAAACTGCGTTATGTGTATACCATGGATTAAAAAAAAAAAAAAAACTAAGGGTCTAGTCTCACAGACTCATCTACCAACTCTTAGCAAAGGCCTCAAATTAGCTTGCCAGAATCTCTGGTAGCAAGACAGAGAAGTGGCAAGAAAATCAGAATAGGAAACTTTCCAAATTATGCAGGGTAACCACGTAGAATAGAGGCAAGACACTCATGCTCCTTCCTAAAAAGGTCTAAAAGAGTAGACTTTTCTCGCCAAGTCCTAGAGGAGGTTTAATCCCTTCCACATTCTAATCCTTCTAGGGATCTGTTGTTACTGCACAGCCCCTCAAGCAAACATGCACACAGATACTGTTTCAGAAGAAGTTAGCAACTCCCACAATCTATAGTACTTTTATAAGTGTACTTGGATGCTTAATAGAAACATAGTTACCCCTGAGTATATGTGGGGATTGGTTCCAAGACCCTCCAGTGTACCAAAATCCAAACATACTCAAGTCCCCCAGTTGGCTCTACAGAACGTGCGCATACGAAATGCAGGTCTTCTATATACTTGAATTTTGCTATCAATACTGTACCTTTTTTTTTTTCCTGTAGAGACAGAGTCTCACTTTATCACCCTCAGTAGAGTGCCATGGTGTCACACTGCTCATAGCAACCTCCAACTCCTGGGCTTAGGCAATTCTCTTGCCTCAGCCTCCTGAGTAGCTGGAACCACAGGTGCCTACCACAATGCCCAGCTCTTTTTTTGTTGCAGTTTGGCTGGGGCCGGGTTTGAACCTACCACCCAAAGCATATGGGGCGGTGCCCTACCCACTAAGCCACAGGCACTGCCCTTTTTTTTTTTTGGTGACAGTCTGTCACCCTGGGTAGGTAGAGTGCTGTGGGATCATCATACCTCATAGCAACCTCCAACTCTTGTGCTCAAAAGATCCTCTTGCTTCAGCCTTCCAACTAGCTGGGACTACAGGAGCCTGCCACAACGGTTGGACTCAGGAGTCTGTGGCTAGTGGTTGGCTAATGTTTCTATTTTCAGTAGAGATGGAGTTTCACTCTTGCTTAGGCTGGTGTCAAACTCTTGAGCTCAAGTGATCCACCTACCTCAAGCTCCCAGAGAGCTAGGATTCAGGCATGAGCCACTACACCCAGCCCAATACTATCTTTTGTTTCTTTCTCTTTTTTTAGTCTTTAAATGTTTTATGATTAGAACACACGTTGGTCTAAGCTCAGTGCCGTGCCCATAGCACAATGGTTACAGAACCAGCTACATGCACGGAGGCTGGTGGCTTTGAACCTGGCCCAGGCCAGCTAACCAATGATGACAACTGCAACAAAAAAATAATCAGGCATTATGGAGGGTGCCTATTGTCCCAGGTACTCTGGAGGTTGAGGCAAGAGAATCACTTAAGCCCAAGACTTGGAGGTTGCTGTGAGCTGTGACACCATAGCACTCTACTGAGGGTGACATAGTAAGTCAGTAAGTCAGTTGAGGTCTACAGATAATTAGTGAACCATAAGAAGAAAAAGCAAGGGCCCTGAGAGGTCACATCCAGAAGTCTCCAGAGACCAACCAAGTGAAGACAGAGGCACAGTGGGAGAACTATTAGGAGCTATAATAACAAACTAAAGAAGAGAGCAAAATAATTTTAAGAGAATAGGAGGAATGAAACCTATTACAGAACCAAAGTCAAAAGGATCCAACAATATATTGGAAACAGTACTAGAATAGGAAAAATCTTAAATAGCTCTTTGTTTGGAGCCAGTGTAATCAGGAAAAGTACTAGGAGAACTGAGTAACACCTGAAGAGTGACAGGTTTAAAAGAAATCAGGCATTCACTTTTAGATGCTGTCTTTGAGGAAATACTGTGGGATATTCCTCTGAATAGGCCCAGCAGGTAAAACAAATAAAACTGGAACTCAGGAATGAAATCAAGCTGTACCTTGCTCAAAATCTCTGTATTCTGGAATCCCTCCTGACCACTGCCTTCTCTCCTCTACCACTTGCCCTTCCCCACTCCTGCTCAATCTCCTCCTTAGTCCGTGGATTTCCAAAGTTACTAAGGTCACAGGCCCACATACATTGTTCCACCTGAGAATATACTGAAATTTTTCTATATTAGCTGTCAACATTTTAAAATTGTAAAAGTTCACATAAATTTCAACTTCCAACTTCTCTTGAAAAGTGGAAATATCGAAGAAAAAAGCCCACATTTCCATATGGAAACAAGATGAAGCTGAATAGCCACTGACCCTTTTAGACACTTCCATGGTGCTTCCACCTTCATTTGGCTGGTCTCTGGAGACTTCTGGGTGTGACCTCTCAGGGTCCTTGTTTTTCCTTTTTATGGTCCACTCATAGGCTCAGATCTGACCTGACTCCCTGCCCTGTCCAGACCAACATGTGTTCTAATCATACAAACATTGAAAAACTTTTAAAAAAAGAAAGAAAATACAGTATTGATAGGATGTGAAACTCAGGCACACAGAAGGCTAGCATTTCGGGGACAGAGCTTGGCTGGTCTCTGGTGACATCCCAATGTGTGACCTCTCAGGGACCTTGCTTCTTCCCTCCATCTCCCAATCCCACCCACGTCCCCACCCAGACACACCAGTACTCCAATCATACAAACACTCAAGGGCTACTGTGCACCAGGCATGAAGCAAATATTGAAAAGAATGCTCTCTGCCCTCGTCTCCCCGTCAGCCTCATGTACAGCCATGCTGCATACTCTCCATTCCATGAGCTGCACATGATTTCCCTACTTCCTTAGGCCTTTGCACATGCTGTTCCCTCTGCCCCCTAAGCTAAGCCAACCCAACTGCCCCTTCTCCTAATCACCCTTCAAACCTCAAATGACATTTCCTCACAGAGGGCCCCCAGATTTCCCATAGTAGCCTGGAATGACTATCCCCATAGCCCTTTGTCCTTGTACTTAATCTTTATGTCTAAGAGCCAGGACTTCATCCTGCTCACAAACAGACTTCCTTCATCTAGCATTGATAATCCGGCACGTCCATAAAATTTTTAAAACATCTCCTAGGCACATGTTGTTTGAACAGGTTGATCTTGCCAGGTTCTACCAATTCACTTCCTCCATACCTGCTTCCACAATATAAAAAGGCTACTAGATACCATCTTCTTAAACTGATTTTCAATCTGTGTGCTGTGGCACATGGGTGTGCCACAAATGTTTTTCAAGATCATTAATATATTTTTGAAAGAAGTTCAAAGCACAGTAAGTGGATTCTTTTTTTCAGATCAACATAATTTAAATGTGCCATGGAAATTTAACTATAGGTTCAAGTGTGCTGTGAGAAAAAAAGGTTGAAAATCATTGTTCTTAAACCTAAAACGGTTTTAAGCAGGAAGTGATTGAATCAAATGTGCAGATGTTAGAAGATTATGCTAACTGCAGGGGGAGAATAAAAGGAGAAAGAAGCAGCTGCATGGACTTCTGCCTAGTATACTATTCCGGTTCTAGAAGAACTTGGATTCTATGTGCATAACTGCAATTTCTCAGTGACTGTATTTCATGACACTCTCCATCCTTCTTATTAATGGCAGACTACTGTGAAAATTCTGGACCCAGCTGTGCTCTGTGAGCCACTCAATAATGTTCACTCCTCCTCATTGGGTGTAAGACCACGGGACCTCAAACTCCCTCAGACTCTTCCAGCTGGGTCCAGGACCACATAGCTCAGCCAAGTCTGTCCTACCTGATGTTGTACACTGGCTATTTGGGGGTAGATAGTTCTTTGAAGGGCGAAGGAGGAGACCAAGGCAAGAGCATAATAGGGGAGAACAGTTAAGAAAAGGGGAGCAAAAATGGGTAAGAAACCATGAAATGCAACACTGAGCCAGGGAACTGGGAACAAGGAACAGGAAACAAGGTTTACAGAAGCAAATCTTCAAACACTCCACCCTACAGCTTTCCTGAGAACTTCAACTGCCAGTTTAAACAAGTCATGCAACAAAGCAAATACCTTATTCCCACAGTACTATATTTTCAAACAGCTTTTGGTTAAAAAAAAATCCACGTGTAACTAGACCCTCACAGTTCACACCCATTTCAAGGGCTAACTGCACAAACTATAAAATTGCTGAATGCTTTTTTTTCTTGAAACAGAGTCTTACTTTGTCACCTTTGGTAGCCTGCCATGGCGTCACAGCTCACAGCAACCTTAAACTCTTGGGCTTAACTGATCCTCTTGTCTCAGCCTCCCAAGTAGCTGGGACTACAGGCGCTAGCCACAACGCCTGGCTGTCTCAGGCTGGTCTCGAACCTGTTATCTCAGGCAATCCAACCGCCTCCGCCTCCCAGAATGCTAGGATTACAGGCGTGAGCCACTGCACCCAGCCTAAAACTGCTGAATTCTTAGTAAAAGTGTTATCTATAAATGTCACTAACCATATTTTGAGAATAACTACTGCCAGGTGAGTATCTGAAATTGAAGTTAAAAGGGGCCTTCAAAAAAAACCAGGACCACTAGTTTGATGATTTTGAAAAGAGAACTAAGGGGTAATAAGAAGAGGACTTAAAACTTCCAAGGTATAATTTTTCTGTAAAATGTAATTTTGGCAATTAAAAAAATTTTTTTCTTTGTTCTCCCCTCCCTTCCCCAGCCCTAGCTCTGGCTCTGGCTCTGGCCCATTAGCTGTTGGGTCTTCCGCTGGGGAGGATGTTGGGTTCGTCGCTCCCCAGTGTCCTGGCCCTCTCACTGCTGCTGGTCTCTGGCTCCCTCCTCCCAGGGCCAAGGGCCCCTCAGAACATGAGAGCACAATCTGGACAGGATCAGAAGTAGAGAATGAAGTTGTAAGAGAAAGGCAAAGATGGAAGAAAGGCTGCACTAGTACAAGGAGAAAAGCAGCATGCAAGAATGAGGAGTGCATCTTCGTTTGAGGAGCATCTGGAAAAGTAGACTCTGTGAGAAACAGTAAATTCACACGTCAACACTAAAATAATGGAGTTTAATTTTAAGCACCTTAGATAATGCATTTTTAAGCTTGTTTGTGAGTTTCCTGTGGAATTTTTTTTTTCAGAATTCCTAATTTTAGTTGGTAAAGATTAGCTTTGGGAAGACAGGAAATCTCCCTAGTAAAATTACTTCGTTAAAAATGGTTACATTTTGTGGGCTTATACATATAAATAAACTTCTCACTGAAAAAAAAATTTTTTTTTCTTTGTTGAAGGAAGGAGAATGGCAAGCTTTGAAGAGACAAGGTGCCCTTCCAAAGAACAGTCCGGTGGGTGGCACAGACCCACCAGCCAACCCTGAGAACACACACCTCACTCAGAACCAGAGTGCTGCTGCTTTTTCAGTTTTTCTATGAAATAAAAAGGCACTTCAGTATGAGATAACTAACTTCGTTTTTCAAGAGACAGCGTCTCACTATGTTGTCTAGGCTGGACTTGTACTCTTGGGCTCAAGTGATCCTCCTGCATCAGCTTCCCCAATAGCTGGGACTACAGGCCCAGGCCACCATGCCCCACTAATTGCCTAAACTTGGACTTCATAAGAATATAAAATAGGAGACACATATTAGCCTTTTCCCCACCTACTTTACTCAAGGTCGTAGGCCATTTCACAGACCTGGTCAGCACCATCTGTTGCAACCAACTCTGACTTGAGCCAGGTGCTCCCTGTAAATCCATTAAATGCCTTAAAACTACATGTGATTTTCTTGGGCTGAGTTGTTTCATTTGGCAAACTCTTCTCAAAACCGAGGCAAAGAACATGCCAACACTTCCCTCTAAGGGGCTATGGCTATCTTTTAATGTAAAAACACACTTTTTCTTGATAGGCTAGTTAGTAGTTTATTTTTCTGGTTCTCCTACTCAGAGAACTAATTCAGATTCCGTATTCTCACTAGTTTCCATTTTTATTAGCTCTTGTTCTTATCATCCTTTTTTTGCAATTCTAAGCACTGAGCTGTGTCTGTCATGATAATTTGAATGAATATGTTTGTAATATATGCATGAAGATTTCTGGCATGATGTTACCAGGTTCTTTCAATATATTTTTATTTTATTTTATTCATTTTATAGATAGGGTCACTCAGGCTGGAGTGCAGTGGTGCAATCACAGCTTGGTGCACTAACAACTCACTGCAGTCTCAAACTCTTGGGCTCAAGTGATCCTACTCCCTCAGCCTCTGATGTATTAACAGCTGGCACAACAGGCAGAAGTTACCGAATCCAGCTAGTTAAAAAGAAAAAAATAATAGGCTTGGCACCTGTAGCTCAGCAGCTAGGGTGCCAGCCACATACACAGGAGCTGGCGGGTTCGAATCCAGTCCGGGCCTGCCAAACAACAATGACAACTACGATTGAAAAATAGCTGGGTGTTGTGGTGGGCGCCTGTAGGTCCCAGCTACTTTGGAGGCAGAGGCAAGATAATTGCTTAAGCCCAAGAGTTTGAGATTGCTGTGAGCTGTGATGCCATGGCACTCTACCCAGGGTAACAACTTGAGACTGTCTCAAAAAAAAAAAAAATTCTTTTAAGAGGCAGGGTGTTGCTGGGGCTATAGACAGGATGTGTACCAGGATGCCCAACTAAGTTTTCTATTTTTGTGAGGTGACAGAGTCTCACCCTGTTGCCTAGGCTATAGTACTATAGCATCAGCCTAGCTCACAGCAGCCTCAAACACCTAAGTTCAAGTGATCCTCCTGCCTCAGCCTCCCAAGTAGTTGGACCTACAGGTGCCTGCCACAATGCCCAACTAATTTTTTCTATTCATTGAGGAGACAGGGTCTTGCTCTTGCTCAGGCTAGTCTCAAATTCCTTAGCTCAATGGATCATCCTTCCCTGGCCTCCCAGAATGCCAGGATTATAGGCCTGAGCCATCGTGCCCAACCCTAAGTTTTCTTTTCTTTCTTTTTTTTTTCTTGAGAGTATCTCACTTTGTCACCCTCAGTAAACTGCTGAGGTGTCACAGCTCATAGTAACCTCAAACTCTTGGGCTTAAGCTATCCTCTTGCCTTAGGCTCCCAAGTAGCTACAGGTGTCTATCATAATCTCCATCTGTTTTTTTTTTTTTAACAGATGGGGTCTTGTTCTTGCTCAGGCTGGTCTCAAATTCCTAAGCTCAAGCAATCCACCATGTTGGCTTTCCAGAGCACTAGGATTACAGGCTTGAACAGCCTTAAGTTTTCTATTTTTAGTAGAGATGGGTCTTGCTTTTGCTCAGATTGGTCTTCAACTCCTGAGGTCAAGCAATCCTCCCACCTTGGCCTCCCAGAGTGCTAGGATAATAGACATGAGCCACCACAGTTCTACCTTTTTTTCTTTTGAGACAGATTCTTAAGCTGTGGCCCTGGGTAGAGTGCCATAGTGTCACAGCTAACAGCAACCTCAAATTCTTGGGCTTAAGGTATTCTCTTGCCTCAGCCTCCTAAGTAGCCGGGACTACAGGCGCCTGCCACAACGCCTGGCTATTTTTTTTTGTTGTTGCAGTTGTCGTTGTTTTAGCGAGCCCGGGCCAGGTTCGAACTCCCTAGCCTTAGTGTATGTGGCCAGTGTCCTAGCTATCGTGGCCCCCACAGTTCTAGCTTTTTAAAGCTCAGTCTAATCAGTGTCATTAGAGGCTTGGCACTCAGTACAGTGGTTAACGACATCAGCCACATATACCTAGGCTGGTGGGTTTGAACCCAGCCCAGTCCAGCTAAACAACTATGACAACCGCTACAAAAAAATAGCCAGGTGTTGTGGCAGGTACCTGTAGTCCCAGCTACTTGGAAGACTGAGGAAAGAGAATCACTTAAGCCCAAGAGTTTGAAGTTCCTGTGAGTTGTGGCGCTATAGCACTCTACTGAGGGTGGCAAAGTGAGACACTGTCTCAAAGAAACAAACAAACAAACAAAAAAATCAGTGTCAATAGTAACACCCAAGCCAGGTGTGTAAAGAAGCAAAACATTCTAAGCAAAATATTTGGCTTCCCATCCAAACATACCCAAGCTCCCTTTCCTTCAACAGGCATCACTCACTATCACTTCAATGTCTTACAAACACACAATCCACAAGGCCACACTTCTTGATCTGGTCCTTAAGGACATTTTAGGGAAACTCCTACTTATCCCTCGAGTTACGGCTCAAAAGGCTCTTGACTATGAGGTCTTCCCAGATACATGCACCAGGCACAATTAACCATTCTCTCTGGTATGTCCACAGTAGTTACAGTGCACTGGAATTATCTGGGCATCTTGTTATGCTGTGCTCTTGTTCAGGAGCTCTGGAACCTTAGAATATGAGTTTCTAACAAACTATTTGGTACACTGATGGCTTTGCTTTGAGTAGCAAAGGGCTGCTGCACTTTGCACTTTAAAGCCTGACTCTACTCTAATACTCATCAGAATATTCCATCCACAGGGCCAGTATATCTCAGATACTGACAATTCCTGTGATTCCCTTACAATCAGCAGCAAGCAGGGAGACTAGGGGAACAAATTTTGAGATCAACATTGAATATTTCCTGGAACCTCAGTGCTGCGATTAGTTATTAGTGTTAAACACTAAACTAAATTAGTTATTAGTGTTTACCAGTTACCTATGGGCCACACCCTGTATCAGATGCTTGCTGTTTGCTCTTGTGTGAATTGTTATTCCACAGAAAGCACTCAGGCTCTCAATAAATGGTAGCTCCTATTTCTAATTCCTACAACAAACACGTCAGCAGGCTTGTATCAGCAACATTTATCATCAGGACTACACTAGCCACTACTCTAGAATTTCAATTATTCCTTAAAGGACTAATTAGCGTGAGATAGAGAATCACCAATGAGAAAACTAAGGACAAAGAAGCTGGGCAGTGCCTGTGGTTCAGTGGGTAGGTTGCCAGCCCCAGCCAAACTGCAACAAAAAATAGCCGGGCGTTGTGGTGGGCGCCTGTAGTCCCAGCTGCTAGAGAGGCTGAGGCAAGAGAATCGCCTAAGCCCAGGAGTTGGAGGTTGCTGTGAGCTGTGATGCTACAGCACTCTACTGAGGGTGATAAAATGAGACTCTATCTCTAAAAAAATGTTAAATAATTTGTCTAGCACCAGTTACGAAGCCAGTAATTGGGGAAGCCAGGATGTAAACTCAAGCAGTCTGGATACTAGACTTCTGAGCTACACATGGTAACTGCTCTTAAGTCTGTCTTGACACTGATGTTCAGAAATGTGAAGTTAGCCGTCTTAGGAAAGTAAGTTCGAGGGTGGAAGGAACAGAGAAATCCAGGGCTGTGACTGCACTACCTCATCTATGATATGCCACCTTACCAAGCTAACTTATCCAACACCTGGGGAAAGTGAATCTGCCCTGACAGGCTTCCCCAGACATGCACATTACAGTTACATGATGCTCACGTATCTTTCTCCTTCTCAGAACTCTCATATTCCAGGAACACAATGTGCCGAGGGTAGTGGCCGCAGATATCCCCATTCACGTTTGGAATCACACTGAAACAGTAGTCTCGGCCAAACAGCTCCAGACATCTCTTCTCAATGCGCTCAACCTGCACAGGAGAAGAGAACTGAACATAAAGAGGATTCTGGGATTCTGACAGTGAGAATTAGCCATTCCACAACCTCAAGAGGTCACTGGGAATGACATGCCTCTGTGATTATTATACAGTACTGAGGAGAGACATGATGCCGGGTCCTAGACCCAATATGCAGTTCATTAAGCCATATGTAGTCTGCTTTGGGAAGGACTCTGACTCCCTCAGCACTGCATCTGAAATTGGGGGTGTTGGGCATTTAGGGGAGAGATTATAGTCTTCATTACATTCACAGGGGTCCATAACCCATACAATATTAAGAACTCTTAGTCTAGGTTATTATAAATGGCATTAATCTGTCATTTTTCTTTGGTGCCAGATTCTTCCCTATTCTCTAGCTGCACACTGGTATCTAGATACTCCAGTCCGTGCAATCAGTACAAGCTAAAGACAAAACTATTTGTTTATAAAATACAAAAAAACTCCTCTGAAGTGGGGTGTGGTGGCTCACACCTGTAATCCTAGCACTCTGGGAGGCTGAGGCGGGTGGATTGCTTAAGCTCAGGTTCAAGACCAGCTTGAGCAAAAGTGAGACCCCTGTCTCTAAAAATAGAGACATACACTGAGGCTAGCAGGTTCGAACCTGGCCTGGGCTAGCTGAAACAACAATGACACAAAAAATAGCCAGGTGTTGTGGTGGACGCCTGTAGTCCCAGCTACCTGGGAGGCTAAGGCAAGAGAATCACTTAAGCCCAAGAGTTTGAGGTTGCTGTGAGCTGCAACATCATAGCACTCTACTACAGGCGAGGTAGTGAGACTCTTGTCTCAAAAAAAAATGCAAATTTCGGCCCCCAGAAATTGATTCAGTAGAATCAATTGGGTGAGACTAAGGAATCTTTATTTTTAAAAAAATACTCCAGATAATTTACTCTGAAAAATACTTAATCATTTGGAGTGTGAGGAACCTCCAGCTTTACTGAAGCCTGCCCTGGACTACCTAAAAGACTAGCAGATGCCAACTACAGCATATCCCAGCATAGGTAATCTCTGCAGCCAAATCAGAGTTTTGTGGCATAGGATGGAGCAGACTCCCACTGGAAAACCTGATGCTAAAGCTGCCAAATTCACATGGGGGAATAAGAGATGACAGGGTCTCTTAGATGACAAGATTATAATAAGATTCCCACTGGAGTAACAGCCAGCCCTTAGAGTGGGGGTAGTCTGACCAGGCCGGATGCTTTCCAGGTCTGGCAATAAGATAATTGACGGGGAACCCCAAAAAGAGGAAAAAGAGGAACTGAAATCCGCTTCTGATAAAGGAACTGAGAGGGAACGTGGGCTGTCTTCCTGTTTTACGCGAGAAGGGATGGGCCCAAGTCTTGCAGCGACCTTATAAGGAGGCAACCCACTGGATTCATCTCTTGGCTCATCCTGACCTTTCCAGAGATATCTTCTCCCTACTTAGACTTGGGAGATTTTGCCCCAACATGACTCCCACTGAAACACCTGAACCAGGGGAATAACACTTTAGTTCCTCCTCGCTAATCTTTGAACCTGACCCTTCACCTCTGATTCCTGACCTCCAAACACCTAGTTCTCAAACAAAAAGAGCCTCTTCGCTGGGCTCACTCTGTTCCTAGTTCTTCTTTTTATGGTTTTTAAGCGTGACTCTTACTCTCTGGTTCCGGGCCCTGGAGAACTCCCCTCTCTCCCATTCCTCAGCAGTAAGGTCCTACTCCTACATTCCTGTGACCCCTGACCTCAGTCTTTTCTTTGTAACTCTTCGAGTCAGGGGTCTTCTTCAGCTCCTCGCGCCTCTGTGCTCACCTTAGAACTGCCCGTCCCGCTGCCATCCTTGGCCCGGTACTGGGTCCGGGAGAACTCTTCCAGCAGTTCCCCGAGCCCTGGCTCCTGCGGGGGAAGATTGCCCGACGAAGCCGAGGACCCCGCCGAGGCAGCGGCGGCGGCGGCCCGAGCGCCGGCCATGACCCAGCCTATCGTCTTCTCAGTGAGCTTCAGGCCAACCCATGGCACCTGGCGGGACCTACTCCAGCTCCGGAACCTAGCGAACCGCCTCAGCCACCGCCTTCTTCTTTCACTTCCGGCTCCGCCCCATCTCGCCGGATGTTTACTCTGGCCCTGGCCAATCGGAGCTCGGGACACACGCACAGCTCACGCTAGCCGGCCCACCTCCTGCGCGGAGCGATCCAAGTAGTCTCCGGGATGGGTGTCCCGACCGCGCGGACACCTGGTGCCCCGCCCCGCGGGGTTTCCCCTGGGGAAGCCGGGCTAAACCATTGGCTGCCGGGGGGGGAACTGGAGGAAAGAACCATTGGGAAGAACCAGAAGAATGGGATAAACCATTGCAGAGAGAGGAGGAGGACCGCTTGGGGAAATTATGTTGGCACTGGCAACCACAATAATATTAGTAACTAACAACAGAACAGCCCTTTTCTCGCATTGCTTCTCACAACGTCCATATAAAGTATAGTGCATTGTATCATCAACCTATTTTATTGAGAAAGAAACCTGAGTCAGGGAGTTAAGGGGACCGGTTTGAAATTCTGTTATTAAAAAACCCTTATTCTCCTCGTTAGTATAGCAGCGAAGAATAAAATCCTCTTTTTCTTTCTTCTTTTTTTTTTTTTTGAGACAGAGACTCAAGCTATCCCCCTGGGTAGAGTGCTGTGGCATTACAGCTCACAGCAACCTCCAACTCCTGGGCTCAAGCGAGTCTCCTGCCTCAGCCTCCCAAGTAGCTGGGACCACAGGCGCCCGCCACAA